>CAKNXH010051353.1:18470-33528 GCA_932178445.1 Andricus quercusramuli | reverse complement strand
ACGTGTGGGGTAAAGTTGGCTTAGGTGTGGGGTAAAGTCGGCTCAGGTATGGGGTAATGTCGGCTAGTGTACGGTATAAGGTTGGCTCAGGTATGGTGAGGGTAAATTCGGCTTAGGTATGGGGTAAATTCGGCTGAGGATAAAGTCGGCTGAGGTATGGAGTACTGTCGGTTAGGGTATGGGACTATGGGTTGAGGTCGGCTTAGGTATGTAATGGGGTAAAGTCGGCTTATTTATGGAGCAATATCGGCTAGGGTATGGTATAAGGTCAGATTAGGTATGGTGTGAACTCGACTTAGGCATGGGGCAAAGTCGGCTCTCGTAGGGGGTAATGTCGGCTTAGGTATGGTAAAGGTAAAAGTCGGCTTAGGTATGGTAAAGGTAAAGTCGGCTAAGCTACAGGCTGAGAATAAGGTCGGCTTAGGTAAGGTAAAGGTAGAGTCGGCTCAGGTATGGGGCAAAGTCGGCTAGGGTATGGGATAAGGTCGGCTTAGGTATTGTAAAGATAATGTTTTTGGTAAGGTGAAGGTAAAGTCAGCTTAAGTATGGGGTCAAGTCAGCTCAGGTATAGTAAAGGTAAAGTCGGCTTAGGTATGGTAGAGGTAAAGTCGGCTAAGGTACGGGCTAAGGATGAGGTAGGCTTAGATATTGATTAGGATCGGCTTAGGTATGGGTTAAGATCGATTTAGGTATGAGGTATTGTCGGCTTAGGTATGGGATAAAGTCGGCTGAGGCGCAGACTAAGAATAAGGTCGGCTTAGGTATGGGGTAATGTCGGTTATGGTGTGGGTTGAGGTCGGCTTAGGTATGCAATGGGGTAAAGTCGACTTAGTTATGGGGTAATGACGATTGGGGTATGGGTCAAGATCTGCTTAGGTATGGAGTAAAGCCGGCTTAAGCATGGGATAAAGTCGGCTTAGGTATTGAATAAAGTCGGCTAAGGTACAGGCTGAGAATAAGGTCGGCTTGGGTATGGTAAAGGTAAAGTCGACTTAGGTATGGGGTAAAGTCGGCTACGGTACGGGATCTGGTCGGCTTAGGTATGGCAAAGGTAAATTCGGCTTGATTATGGGATAAGGTCGGCTTAGGTACTGGATAAAGTCGGCTTAGGTACAGGCTGAGAATAAGGTCGGCTTAGGTATTGGTTAAGATCGGCTTAGCTATGGTTCAAGATCGGTTTGGGTATGAGTTATTGACGGCTTTGGTATGGTATAAAGTTGGCTGAGGCGCAGACTAAGAATAAGGTCGGCTTAGGTATGGGGTAATGTCGGCTAGAGTACGGGGTAAGGTCGGCTTAGGTATGCTGAAGGTAATGTCGGCTTAGGTATGGGGTAAAGTCGGCTAATGATACGGTCGGCTCAGGTATGGGGTAAGGTCGGCTTGGGTATGGGGTAAGGTCGGCTTAGGTATGGGGTAAAGTCGGTTTGGGTATGGGGTAAAGACGGCTTGGGTATGGGGTAAAGTGAAGAATTATCATTAAGAATGAAATATTTGCACGATTACGAGTCTTGAGTGCCAGTTGTTTTCATTCTCGACTCGGGAGAGACAGTGCGCAACGGAATGTGTATTCGTGACATTTGAGGGTGTCTTAAATTAAAACAACATCTCAGGAGTGTGAGCTGGCAGAGACAAAAAGAACGCTATTATTGCTTCACAACTTTTGGCAGCGAAGCCTAAGTAGTGTCGCCTGCTTGGATCCATATTAGTAATAGCAAACCAGGAGCGCCTACTGCCGGGTTGCTTTCTCGAATTAAAAAAAAAAATTATTAATTTTTATTTATTTACTTATTTTTATTTTTAAATTTGATTATTTTCCAAATTCGGTCATTGGATACTTTTTTTTCAATTTTGAAAAATTTCGTAATTAAATTTCAATTTGTTTCCGGTATCAGATTTATTTACCCAGTGTGAAAATTTATAATACCAAATAATTTTGAACATTTCTTCAGTCGCTTCCTCAATGGCGAAGCGGGATGCAATTTCCGTTGGGTCTATTTACAATTTTCTATTTTTGAAATTTTGTATTTCAAAATTCTGAACTTTATTCAGTGATATGCTTTGAAAATGAAAAAAGAAATTAACAAAAAATTGGTGTTAAATTCCGTTCTTTATTTGAATTAATGATATATAAATAATAAATAATATAAATGTGCTTTTCATTGGAATTTATTATGAAAAAAGAAATTGATGAAATTGATGAAAATATAAGGTTCTTTGAAAAATTAATTTTTTTGAAAGAATTAGATATTTAAATAAAAATAATTATATTTTGAAGGTTTAGAATTTTTCAAACATTTTATGTTATGTTAGCGTTTTACACCAAAAATGTTTATTATCGATATAACAATTTTAGGTTATTAGATTTGAAAAATTAATTTTTCAAAACAAATTAGATATTCAAATAAGAATCATTATATTTTAATGGCTTCGAATTTTTTTAACTTTCAGGTTATGTTAGCGTTTTACACCGAAATTTGTATTATCTATATAACAATATAATAATTTTAGGTTATTAGACTTAAAAAATTAAATTTTGTAAACAATTGAGATATTTAGATAGAAATCATTATATTTTGAAGGATCATATTTTTTTTTACAATTTTCAGTTATGTTAGCGTTTTACATACAAAATTTGTATTAACAATATAACAATATAACAATTTTAGGTTATTAGATTTGAAAAATTAGGTTTTTAAAACAATTCAGATATTTAGATAGAAATAATTATATTTTTAAGGTTCATGATTTTTTTTACCATTTTAGGTTATTTTAGCGTTTTACACCAAAAATTTGTATTATCAAGATAACAATTTTAGGTTATTAGATTTGAAAAATTAATTTTTCAAACCAAATTAACTATTCAAATAAGAATCATTATATTTTAAAGGTTTAGAATTTTTCACAGTTTCAGGTTATGATAGCGTTTTACACCAAGATTTGTATTACCTATACAATAACAATATAACAATTTTAGATTATTAGATTTAAAAAACTAATTTTTTAAACAATTCAGATATTTAGATGAAAATCATTGTATTTTAAAGATTGATGATTTTTGTTAACATTTTAGGTTATTTTAGCGTTTTACACAAAAAATTTGTATTATCAATATAACAATTTTAGGTTATTAGATTTGGAAGATTAAATTTTCTAAACAATTCAGATATTTAGATAAAAATCATTATATTATAAAGATTCATCATTTTTTTTCCAATTTTAGGTTATGTTACCGTTTCACGCCAAGAATTTGTATTATCAATGGAACAATTTTAGGTTATTAGATTTCAAAAACTAATTTTTTTAAACTTTTTAAATATTTTTAGATTTATGTATATTTATAATATCATTATATTTTAAAAGTTCATGATTTTTTTTACCATTTTAATTTATTTTAGCGTTTTACACAAAAAATTGGTATTATCAATAGAACAATTTTAGGTTATTAGATTTGAAAAATTAAATTTTCTAAACAATTGAGATATTTAGATAAAAATCATTATATATTAAAGGTTAATGATTTTTTTACCATTTTAGGTTATTTTAGCGTTTTACACCAAAAATTTGTATTATCAATATAACAATTTTAGGTTATTAGATTTGGAAGATTGAATTTTCGAAACAATTCAGATATTTAGATAAAAATCATTATATTTTAAAGGTTCATAATTTTTTTTTCACAATTTTCATTTATGTTAGCGTTTTACATAAAAAAATTTGTATTATCGATATAACAATATAACAATTCTTGATTATTAGATTTAGAAAATTAAATTTTTCAAACAATTCAGATAGTGAGATAAAAATAATTGTATTTTTAATGTTTATGATTTTTTTACCATTTTAGATCATTTTAGCGTTTTACACCAAAAATTTCTATCATCAATCTAACAATTTCAGGTTATTAGATTTGAAAAATTAAATTTTCTAAACAATTTAGATATTTAGATACAAATAATCATATTTCAAAGGTTCATATTATTTTTTTTTATTTCAGGTTATGTTAGCGTTTTACACCAAAAAATGTTATTATCAATATAACAATATAACAATTTGAGTTTATTATATTTGAAAAATAAATTTTTTTAAACAATTTAGATATTTGAATGAAAATCATTATATTTTAAAGGTTCATAATTTTTCACAATTTAAGGTTATATTAGCGTCTTACACCAACAATTTGTATTATCAATATAACAATATAATAATTTTAAGTTATTAGATTTGAAAAATTAATTTTTTTCAACAAATTAGATATTTCCATAAAAATCATTATATCTTAAAGGTCCACAATTTTTTCACAATTTTAGGTTATGTTAGCGTTTTACACAAAAAATTTGTATTATCAATCTAAAAGTTTTAAGTTATTAGATTTTAAAAATTAAATTTTTTAAACAATTCAGATATTTAGATAAAAATCATTATATTTTAAAGGTTCATGATCTTTTTAACCATTTGAAGTTATGTTAGCGTTTTACACCAAAAATTTGTAGTATCAAGATAACAATTTGAGGTTATTAGATTTGAAAAATTAATTTTTCAAAACAAATT
This sequence comes from Andricus quercusramuli, assembly GCA_932178445.1. Lineage (NCBI taxonomy): Eukaryota > Metazoa > Arthropoda > Insecta > Hymenoptera > Cynipidae > Andricus > Andricus quercusramuli. The sequence continues at coordinate 28,980 of CAKNXH010051353.1, read as the reverse complement.
AGAGATTCAAATAAGAATCATTATATTTTGAAGTCCTAGAATTTTTGACAATTTTAGGTTATGTTAGAGTTTTACAAAAAAATTTGTATTACGTATATAACAATATAACAATTTCAGGTTATTAGACTTGAAAAATTACATTTTCTAAACAATTAAGATAGTTAGATAAAAATCATTATATTTTGAAGGTTCATAATTTTTTTACAATTTTCAGTTATGTTAGCGTTTTACATAAAACATTTGTATTGTCAATATAACAATTTTAGGTTATTCGATTTGGAAGATTAAATTTTCTAATCAATTCAGATATTTAAATAAAAATCATTATATTCTAAAGGTTCATAATTTTTTTACAATTTTAGGTTATGTTAGCGTTTTACACAAAAAAATTGTATTATCAATCTAAAAGTTTTAAGTTATTAGATTTTAAAAATTAAATTTTTTAAACAATTCGGATATTTAGTTAAAAATCATTATATTTTAAAGGTTCATAATTTTTTTTTACAATTTCCAGTTATGTTAGCGTTTTACGTAAAAAATTTGTATTATCGATATAACAATATAACAATTCTTGATTATTAGATTTAGAAAATTAAATTTTTTAAACAATTCAGATAGATAAAAATAATTATATTTTAAATTTTCATTATTTTTTTTACCATTTTAGGTTATTTTAGCGTTTTACACCAAAAATTTGTATTATCAATTGAACAATTTTAGGTTATTATATTTGAAAAATTGAATTTTTCAAACAATTTAGATATTTAGATACAAATCATCATATTTCAAAGGTTCATATTATCTTTTTATATTACAGGTTATGTTAGCGTTTTACACCAAAAAATTGTATTATCAATATAACAATATAACAATTTGAGTTTATTATATTTGAAAAATTAAATTTTTTAAATAATTTAGACATTTAAATGAAAATCATTATATTTTAAAGGTTCATAATTTTTTCACAATTTGAGGTTATGTTAGCGTTTTACACCAAACATTTTTATCATCAATATAACAATCTAACAATTTTAGGTTATTAGATTTGAAAAATTATTTTTTTCTAACAAATTAGATATTTGAATAAAAATCATTATATCTTAAAGGTCCACAATTTTTTCACAATTGTAGGTTATGTTAGCGTTATACACCAAAAATTTGTATTATCTATATAAAAATATAACAATTTAAGTTATTAGATTGGAAAAATTAAATTATTTGTTAAACAATTCAGATATTTAGATCAAAATCATTATATTTTAAAGGTTTATAATTTTATTTTTTTATTTTAGGTTATGCTAGCGTTTTAAACCAAAAAATGTTATTATCAATATAACAATATAACAATTTTAAGTTATTAGATTTGAAAAATTAATCTTTTTTAACAAATTAGATATTTCCATAAAAATAATTATATCTTAAAGGTCCACAATTTTTTCACAATTTTAGGTTACGTTAGCGTTTTACACCAACAATTTGTATTATCAATATAACAATATAACATTTTTAAGTTATTAGATTTAAAAAAATAATTTTTTTAAACAAATTAGATAATTAGATAAAAATCACTATATTTCGAAGGTGTAGAATTTTCCACAATTTCAGGTTATGTTAGCGTTTTGTATCAAAAATTTGTATTAACAATATAACAGTATAATAATTTTAGGTTATTAGATTTGAAAAATTAAATATTTTAAACAATTTAGATATTTAAATACAAATCATTATATTCTAAAGGTTCATAATTTTTTTTTTACAATTTTAGGCTATGTTAGCGTTTTACACCAAACATTTTTATCATCATTATAACAATATAACAATTTTAGGTTATAAAATTTGAAAAATAATTTTTTTTTTCAACAAATTGGATATTTCAATAAAAATCATTATATTTTAATGGCTTAGAATTTTTTTTTTAATTTTAGGTTATGTTAGCGTTTTACACCAAAAAGTTTGTATTATCAATATAACAATTTTAGGTGAATAGATTAAAAAAATTAAACTTTTCAAACAATTCAGATATTTAGATAAAAATCCTTATATTTTGAAGGTTCATATTTTTTTTACAATTTTAGGTTATGTTAGCGTTTTACACCAAAAATTTGTATTTTAAAACAAAAATCATTATAATTCGTGGAAGATTTGCAATTTTCGACCAGTTTCAGGTAATAAAATTCAGAATAGATGAAAGTTTTTTCCAGTGTGATATTCACATTTAACTGCAAAATTCTGGGAAAAAAACAAGATTCCAAAGTAGTTAAAAGTAATTAGACGTCAAAGAAGATTTACTATTCTGAGAAATTTTCTTTCATGTTATTGGTTTTCATCGGAACTTATTGGTATTTTTAATAAAAATTAGTAGATTTCAAAGAAGATTCACAATTTTGAACAATTTTAGGTTATGTTGTTTTACAATTTTGGGTTGTTTAAAATTTTCAAGCTTGAACAGTTAGTGTTTCATAACGAAAATTGACAATTTTATCCAAAAATCATTAGATTTAAAAAAAAGATTCGTATTTTTTTAACAATTTTAGGTTAGGATTCATATCGAAAATTGATATTTTCAAACAAAAATCATTATAATTTGAATAAAAATTTAGAATCTCTTAACAATTTTGGATTATTTCTGTGTTTTCTGTGTTCAAAAAAGATTCAGAATTTTTCTACAATTTTAGGTTATGTGGGTGTTTTTTTTACCGAAAAATAGTTTTTTTGGTAGAATGTTATTAGATTTCAATTTTTTTTTAATATTGTAGGTTAAACTACTGGTTTTCACCGCAAGTATCTATATAGACTTTAAAGTATTAATATAGTATTTGACCAATTTGAGGTTATGTTAACGTTTTTTTCACAATAAATCGGTTATTTAAAATAGAAAGGTTTAAAAGAAGATTCAGATAAACAATTTTTCTGTTATGTTGTTAGTGCTTTTTGTCGAAAACTGGTATTTTCAATAAAAAATTATCAAATTTCAAAGAATTTTTATAATTTTCCACAAATTGAGGTTATGTTAGTATTTCCCCTAAAATTTGTATTTTTAAACAAAAATTATCAGCTTCTTGTCGAAAGTTGAAATTTTATTCAAAAATCATTAAATTTCAAAGAAGATATTAATAATTTTTTAACAATTTCAGGTTATGTTTCACACTGTAAACCGATATTTTCAAACAAAAATCATTATAATTTTAACATTATTTAGAATCTTTTAACAATTTTGGATTATTCTAGTGTCTTTTGTCTGAAATTTGTAGATTTAATTTAAAAAATGTATCTCAAACATTTAAAAGGAGATTCACAATTTGTGTACAATTTGAGGTTATGTTGGTGAATTTCACCAAAAATCGTTATTTTTGTTAAAAAATCATTAAATTTCCAAGAAGATTTGAAATTTACCTACCGATTTAACTTTCAAAAAGTTATTGTAGTATTTGATCAATTTGAGGTTATGTTAACGTATCACCGGAAATTGGCCATTTAAAATAGATAGGTTTAAAAGAAAATTCACAATCTTAAACAATTTTCTGTTTTTTTTTTTCCTTTTTCGTCCAAAACTGGTATTTTTAATAAAAAACTATCAGATTTCAAGGATATTTACAATTTTTTAACAGCTTTAGGTTATGTTGGTGTGCTTCACCTTAAATAGATATTTTTGAATGAAAATCATCAGTTCCTCGCCAGAAATGGCAGTTTGTATCAAAAAATTAGATCTCAAAGATTATCAATAATTTTTGAACAATTTTAGGTTAGGTTTTACATCGAAAATTGTTATTTTCAAACAGAACCCATTATAATTAGAACAAGATTCAGAATCTTTTGAAAATTTTGGATTGTTCTAGTGTTTTTCGTCAGAAAATTGAGTTTTAATTATAAAAAAATACATCTTTTGAAAATTTCAAGAAAGATTCACCATTTTTTACAATTTTAGGTTATGTTGGTGTTTTTAAACGGAAATTGCTATTTTTGGTGAAAAAAATCATTGGATTTAGAAAAAAAAATAAAAATTTGTATACTATCACAATCTTAAAAAAATTCTGTTATGTTCTCAGTATTTTTTTTCGAAAACTGGTATTTTTAATTTTCAAAAAACATACCTACAATTTTTGATCTTATCATTCAGAGTCATTAAATTCGCAATTTTTTTGTTGGCGTTTTATGCTCGAATAAAGATAAAATTTTTTTAACAATTTTAGGTTATGTTAACTGAAAAATTTCAACATAACCTAAAATTGTTTGAACGAAAAGCATTATAGGTTTAAAAGAGGATTTACAATCCTAACCAATTTTTTGTTATGTTATTTTAGTTTCTTTCGTTGGAAATTGCTATTGTTAATAAAAAAATTTTATATTTTGAAAAATAATTGCAATGTTTGATCAATTTAAGGTTATGTCGAAAGCTACCATAAAGAATGAAATTTCAATCCAAAAGGACGAATTTTCAACTAAAGAAGATGAATATTCAACCAAAAATTGAATTGTACAATTTATTTATATTTAGATATTTCGATCAAAATCATTATATTTCGAAGGTTCATAATATTCTTACAATTTTAGGTTATGTTGTGGTTTTGCACAAAAAGATTGTATTATCAATATAACAATTTTAGGTTATTAGATTTGAAAAATTAAATTTTTCAAACAATTCAGATATTTAGATAAAAATCATTATATTTTAAAGGTTGATAATTTTTTTACAATTTTAGGTTATGTTAGCGTTTTACACCAAAAATTTGTATTATCAATGTATGTAAGATAAAAATTTTACAAAAAATTTTTTCTTCATTAATTTTTTTTGTGTCATATTTGGTAGAAATTATGTTTGTAAGGAGATACGTTATAGTAAAATTGTTATGACTATATGCATATAAGTAAGTCAAGTTTACAAATTATGTTGGCAAAATAAAAATGTCACAATTTGTTTGTTTCATCAAGTTTTTTTCGTAATATTTAGTATAATGGTTTTAAGGAGATATATGAAAATCTCAGTATTAAGATTACATACAGATTACAAATTATTTTTGTAAAATAAACATTTTACAATAAAAAAATTCTTTAATAACATTTGTTCCAATATTTTGTACATATGACGATTATAAGGAGATATGTAGTAGCAAAAGAGTTGTGATTACGTGAAGAATACAAATTTTCTATGTCGAATAAAAATGTTACAAAAAAAATTATTTATATTTTATTTTTTCTTGTTATAATATTTGGTATGAATAATCCTTGTTAGGAGATATGTAGTGGAAAAAGATTTGAGATTACATGCAGGCTACATATTATATGTGTAAAATAAAATTTTTACACATATTTTTTTGTAATATTTTGTATAAGTGATGGTTGTAAGAAGATATGTTGTAGTATGGAAGAGTTGGGATTGTGTGCAGATTTGCCATGAGGAAAATAAAGCTAGACTTGGCAGTCGACATGCGCCGCGCCGCGATGCATTTTATGCTCGCGAACAATTATTGTACTGTTGCGTAACTGCACGTCGCGTCCCGTACGGCCTCGTGACCGTGGCCGAGCCGAGCTATCGAGCTCAAGTCTTTAGCTTTCAGCTTTAGAGTTTAGCCTCGAACCTACCTTTCCACGATAATTCATCCATCCATCTTTACCGCGAGTGCTCGACTGCTAGCACTTTATACTCCGCGCTATACACCGTCATCTTGAAAAAATCGTCATAGGTCCTTTTCACGTACGGCATTCTCAAAATATTCGATTTTATGAAATTCCCCACCACACCCCTCATCTATAGTCTTTTCAAGCATTTTCTTTTAAACTGTATTCAACTTGAATTCATTATACAATTGCAGAAACATATATGAGTAAAAATAATGAAGTTAATTTAGAAACATGCTTTTACTGTATGAAAATGTATGACCCTAGGTGTCAGAACCTATGTTTCAAGTGCTTAAAAACTTATGATTATATGGTTTGAAAACCTATGATTTTAGGGTTTAAGAACCTATACTTTCAGTATTTAAAAACGTATGGGTTCACGGTATAAAAACCTATGATTTTGCGGTATAAGAACCTATGTTTTACTGTTTAAAAAACTATGATTGTACGATTTAAAAACCTTTGCTTTTACTGCTTAGAAACCTATAATCCTCAGGTATGATAACCTATTCTTTTACTGTTTAAAAACCTATATGACTTTACAGTATAACAAACCTATGATACCTATGATAACATATGAACCGATGATTATACGGTGGAAAATTTGATTTTTTGCTATAAAAACGTATAATTATACAGTAGAAAACATGTGACATTTCGCTATACAAAACCCAGGATTTTACGAATAAGAATATGCTTATTATATAATTATATATATTACATATGCTTTTACGGTATAAAAACATCTGATTTTTCGTCATAAGAAAGTACGATTATACACCAGAAATAATATGATATTTCGCTAGAAAAACCTATGATTTTAAGGTTTAAGAACCTATATAATTATACAGTATTTAAAAACATATGGCTTGACGGTATATAAAAACCTATGATTTCGCGGTATTAGATTCTATGCTTCAACTGTTGAAAAAACTATGATTGTACGGTTCAAAAACCTATACTTTTACTGTTTAGAAGCTCATAATCCTCAGGTATGAGAACCTATGCTCTTACTGTTCAAAAACCTATGATTTTTCAGCATACAAAATTTGTGACCTTACGTTATGAAATCATATGATTTTGTTTATATAAACCTATGATTATACGGCGTAAGAATATGATTTTTGGCTATAAAAACCTATGATTATACAGTAGAAAACATATGACATTTGGCTATACAAACCCATGATTTTATGAATAAGAATATGCTTACTATACATATATATATTATATATGCTTTTACTGCATAAAAATCTTATGATCTTGAAATGTAAAAACCTATGCTTTTACAGTATAAAAACATATGATTTTAAGGTTTAAGAACCTATACTTTTACAATTTAAAAACGTATGGGTTGACGGTATAAAAACCTATGATTTCGCGGTATTAGAACCTATGTTTCAACTGTTTAAAAAACTATGATTGTACGGTTCAAAAACCTATACTTTTACTGTTTAGAAGCTTATAATCCTCAGGTATGAGAATCTATGCTTTTACTGTTTGAGAACCTATGATTTTTCAGTTTACAAAACCTATGACCTTACGTTATAAAATCATATGATTTTTTTATATAAACCTATGATTATACGGTGGAAAAATAAAAAATATGATATTTCGCTATAAAAAACTATGGTTTTAGGGTATATGCTTCAACTGTTCAAAAAACTATTGTACGGTTTAAAAACCTACGATTTTATGGTACAGTAAAAACCTATGCTTTCACTGTTCAGAAACCTATGCCTGTGATTTAACAGTGTACAAAATCTCTGATCTTACGGTACGAAATCATACGATTTCTCTTTATATAAACCTACGGTTATACGGTGCAAAAACATGATTTTTCGCTATAAAACCCTATGATTATACAGTAGAAAGCATATGATATTTCGTTACAAAATCTATGATTTTACGGTATGAAATCATACGATTTCTCTTTATATAAACAAATGGTTATACGGTGAAAAAACATGATTTTTCGCCATAAAAACGTATGATTATACAGTAGAAAGCATATGATATTTCGTTATAAAATCTATGATTTTACGTTATAACAACTACGGTTTTCACTGGTTGAAAATCTATGATGATACAGTATAAAAACATATGATTTCACGGTATAAAAACCTATGATCTTACTCTTGAAAATCATATAATTTTTCTTTATATGAGCCTATGTGTAAAGGTAAAAAAATATGATTTTTCGCTATACTAACCTATGATTATACAGTACAAAACATATTCCATTCCGCTATAAAAACCTATGATTTTATGGTATAAGAACCTATGCTTTTACTATTCAAAAACCTATGATTTTAAAGTACAAAACATGATTTTACGGTATAAGAATATATTCTTGTAAAGTAGAAAAAACATATGATATTTTCCTATTAAAACCTGTGATTTTAGGATATTTTTATTTATAATATTTTATTATATATATATATATATTTTTTTTTATATGATATTATTTATATATAATATTTATAATAATGAACCCGGTGCCCTTTTTAAAGATTTCGAAGAAAAAAAAGTTAGAAGCTTTTTAAGAATTTTGAAAGGTTTCAAGTGATGAGATTTAAAAAAAATTAATTTCAAGATTTCAAATAAATGATTAAAGAGAATTAAATTTTTTTATAAATTCTTTAAAAAAACTTAAATAGCTTTGAAATCTTCTAGATTTTAGTTTGACAATATTGGAAATATTTTGAAATATTTTCAAATACTCTCCTAAAATTAATTTTTAAACATACAAAATTATTTAAAATTTCCCTATGTATCTTAATTTATTAATTTTCAAAAATCTATATTATGTTTTAACTTTGTGAAAACCTTTCAAATTTTAAATTATTTCTGAAATTTTTTCAAAACTTCTAAATATCTTTTGAAATGGTTCCAGTTTTTTTTTAACAAGTTCCCGATCACTTATTGGGTTGCAAACTCAACATTACATACGTAGCACTACATCAAACAATTGCAACCACTTTGCAAAATTATTACATTTTTTTTCACTGAGCCATACTTGAAAAAAAAATCAAAAATCAATAACTATAAAGAATTGCATGTTCCGTATAAATAATGAGGTTGCAAATCGTATGTTTAATTCTAAACAATAATTTAAATCATTATGCAAGTTTGCACCTTTATTATAATTTTTTCCTCAAAGTTATTAACAAAATTTCATTTTATACAAAAATAAACATGTTTCGGACCTTCAAATTGGTTGCAAATTTAAATTTAGTATTAGACAACTAAATTATATGTACTACTCCATTTGCAGAAATATTACTTTTTTCGAGCGCTTATTCAATAAAATGTCTTTTTTCTAAAAAATGTACATGATCCCGACCTCTCACGGGGTTGCAAATCGACATTGTTCATTAGAGAAGTACGTTTTATGTAACTGCAAAGTTTTAAAAATATTACATTTAATATGAGATTTTTTTCTCTACTGACTGGCTTACAGCTATTTCAACACATTAAGAGTTTGGCCATTTTTAATCGAATAAGCTCAGTTTGTTTACGGAACCAAAAAGAATGTATTGAAAATAAGTCTTTTCTATGTAACTATGTAAATTTACAATAATTGTTAATTATTTAAACAATTTACATAAAGAAATGCAGAGTTTGGCTGTTTTCCATCGAATAAGCTCAATTTGTTCACGAAATCACCAATAATGCATTTCCAATGACTCTTTTCTACGATACTTTGCACATTTACAATAATAATTGAATATTTAAACAATTTTCATGAACAAATGCAGGGTTTGGATGTTTTTCAACGAATAGGCTCAATATTGGTTTACAAATTCAACTAAACATATCTTTCCAATGACTGTTGAGTATGTTGCTTTATAAATTTACAATAATTATTAATTATTCAAACAATTTTCATAAACATATTTAGAGTTGGGTTATTTATCAACGAATAGGCTTCATTTTTAAAGAATTAACCAAGAATATCTTTCCAATAACTCTTTTCTATGCTGCTTAAATTGACAATAGTTATCAACAATTCAAACAATTTTGAATAAGAAATTCAGAATTTGGCTATTTTTCAACGAATAGGCTCAATTCCTTTTACAGAATTAACTAAGAATATATTTTCGATGACTCTTCTCTATAAAGCTCTACAAATTCTCAAAAATTAGCAGTTATTTCGACACATTAAGAGTTTGGCCATTTTTCATCGAATAAGCTCATTTTGTTTACGGAACCAAAAAGAATGGATTAAAAATAAGTCTCTCCTATGCTCCTTCGCAAATTTACCAAAATTGTTAATTATTTAAACAATTTGCATAAAGAAATGCAGAGTTTGGCTATTTTTCATCGAATAGGCTCAATTGGTTTACAAATTCAACTAAAAACATCTTTCCAATGACAGTTACCTATGTTGCTCTGTAAATTTACAATAATTTTCAATTATTTAAACAATTTGCTTAAACAAATTCAGAGTTTGGGTATTTTTCAAGGAGTAGGCTCAATTTTTGACAGAGTTAAGTAAGACTTGAAAAAGAGATTTTTTCCTCTAAAAAAAGTATGTTGTGATTAAATAGCCAGACTCTCAACTCGTATCAGTTTATGAGGATTTCTGCAGTAAAATAGAATAGAATCGAGTAAAATGGCTTGCAGTGAAATAACCAGAGCATTCCAGCTTAGCTCCTGAAACCTTGATTAGGAAGGAGTACGTGCGTTGGCACGGCCCTGAGTCCAAACAGGAACATACTGATTACGTGGCAGATGAATCGAGCCAACACTCGCCTCACTTTAAGGTCGGCGGTTTACATCGTAATATTCGTAAATCAGTCTATACCTATATACCTATAGTCATATATATACATATACATATATATATATATATATATATATATATATATATATACATATACATATATAC
>CAKNXH010051347.1:0-31443 GCA_932178445.1 Andricus quercusramuli | reverse complement strand
ACTACTACTACTACTACTACTACTACTACTACTACTACTACTACTACATGCCAATCAGGCATGGACTTCAGGAAGCAAGAGAACTGGCGATGGAACTGTCTAGCGCTGTATTTACAGCCCAGTACAGGTTCTCTTTTGTGCCAGTAGAAGTCGGATGGGCCGCTGGCGAAAAGGGTAGATTAGAAGAAAGGAGGAAGTCAAGCCGGAAGAAGAAGGACACAAGTCAAACGGGGACTCAGACTGAACAAGCCGTGGAAGCTCCCTCCACCCATTTTGGGAAACGAGAGAGGGAGCCCACACTGAGCCCCGTGGAGGCAGGGTCCTCTAAACCAAGGACGAAGAAGTTGAAGACGCGCAACGCGGCTGCGTCCTCAACCCCGAAGAAGGATGAGGTAGGGGCGACTGAAGTTGCATCCAGACCCATGAAGAAGGAGAAACAGAAGAGAGCCCGACCCGAGGCGGTCCTGATTAGACCAACCGAGGATTCGAGCTATGCGGAGGTCCTCAGGAACCTCAAACAAAAGGTGAAGCCGGACACCCTTGGTGTAAAAATCAGGGGTGTCAGGCAGACCCGAAGGGGAGAGGTTCTTTTGGAGGTAGGGCCAGCTGCGGATGGTGCATCAAAGCTGTCCGCGGCCATCAAGGATGCGGTGGGAAATAGGGGGAACGTGCGTGAGCTCGTTCCCCGAATCGAAGTCGAGGTCCTGGACCTCGACTTGATCACCGACGAGGAAGATGTGGAGGCTGCGGTCCGGAAGCATTTCGGAAAGGCAGCAGCTGGAGAGTTGAAGGTGAACATTACGAAGAAGGCCTTCAGAGCTAATCTGAGGGCCTTTGTCGAAATGAAAGAAGATCTGGCGGCAAGACTCCTTCGCACGGGACACCTCAAAGTGGGGTGGGTGTCCTGTCGTGTGCGGAAGAAGACGGAGTCAGTTCGGTGTTACCGCTGCCTTGGCTTTGGCCATATGGCGGCGGGATGCAGGGGTCCAGACCGGACCCAGGCCTGCTGGAGATGTGGCAAGGAGGGACATAAGGCTGCGGCATGCGAAAGTTTGCCGCAGTGCTTCCTCTGCGCCACAAAGGAAGATAAGCCCCGGACAGATCATCGTCCCGGGACAATGAGGTGTAGGGCGTTCCGAGAGGCAGTCTTATCGAGGAAGCCTCAAGGACGCGCTACCTAGATGAGCAATACCCAACCAGGATGCCGAAGGCCGACGAGCCCGTTGTGTGGTACCACCACACTACTGAGGACGATGCGTGCATCTTGGTTGGGTGCGGAGAGTTGAAATGCCAAGCTGGCTGAAAACGATGGAAGTCGAAGCACGACTTAGTGGCCTTAACCCCATGTTCCTGAAGTAATGCGAAAGCGGATTCCGGGAACATGGGTTGGCGGGAAAGGAGTTAAGGTTTAGTGGGTAGGTGCCGTTTGGTAAGTCCCACACTCACCTCCGTTCCTTGTGGACTGCGCGCCCATGTGTGCGTCTCACGTGAATATATTTGAAGTATATATACGTGAGATGCATATATTGGGCTCGCGGTCCGCAAAGTTCGGATGTGGTTAGTGCATGAGCATTCGCCGTTTTTACTTCTTTAACAAAAAAAAAAAAAAACAAAAAAAAAACTATGTTTCGTGGATAGTATTTTTTCCTGTAAAAAAGTACCTGGAAAAATGTATTTTTTCTGTCCTGGAAAGCCGGGAAAAGTCCTGGAATTTTTGTTTGAACTAACGCTAGACACCCTGCTTTAATGGATACCTAACACTATAACTACATTTTCAAAATTTTAGTCAAATTTTTTAATTTTTTATTGTGGACTCCAAATTCCTTTTCTGTGCCCCGAAACCCCTCGTACTGAATCTCATGGATATCTACCAAATTAATAAAATTTTCTCAATTTCAGTAAAATTCTAAAATGTTGACCCCTGCTTCGTGTTTTGCGCCCAGAAAATCCCCTCGTACTAATTTTCTTTGAAAATCTACTAATGTATAAGATTTTCAAAATTTTTGTCTAGTTTCGAAATTTAGAATTTTGACCTTAAATTTGTATTCTGAGACTCGATCTAACAGACGGAGCGCGCACGACATTGACATGTCATTTCGGGGTTACGTTGGTTTCTACATTTGACCGATTAGAATTTGTCTTATCAGATTTAGTGATTGACAGGTGATTCTCATTTCGAGCCTATTTCAATCCACAAATCGACCTTATTTTATTAGATTGGCGGATCAAACTGAAGTGGGATTGTTTTGTTGCGTGAACTGTTTTAATACCGAATTAAGTTCTAAATCGAATCCCAGTTTTTACAGTGATGTATAGGGCTAGTTGAGCGAAATGAAATCTCCCGCTACCCCTAAGGTACTCCCCAAGAGACTTGCGAGTTACTCCGCAAGACCCCAACTCCTCTCTCTCTCTCTCTGACTGGCTCTTTCTCTAACCCCAAATAATGCAGCTTCCCGGGGCATCTTCGCGAGAGTAAAAAGTTTTGCCTAAACTAAGGCTTCAAAGACTGTAACGCATAGGTTACAATATATATGTATGTATATATATATATATATATATATATATTTACATTTCGCTGTAATCTTTGCATCAATATCGAAAAACTTTTTTTTAATCTAGGACAATAGAATATGTAATCGGATTTCAAATATTCAGAGGTCTTTGTTCTATCCATATTGAGGAAGCAACGTCGTGTTTCTTTCGAAGTGGAAACTTAAATTCAAGAAAGTACAATATATTCAATACCAACCTTGAACCCCGACGAATCTCGCCTTTTTCACTGTAACAGAAAAAGAGAACAAACCATTAATCCTCTATTGCAATCTTCAGATTTCGACATGAAAAAAATAAATTTATTAATATTATAATTCATAGCAATTGCTTATATATTATAGGAAATTTAAAAGGTTGAAAAGTCCAGCTCGCTTGAAATCGCTGCGCTGAAGTTAACGAGCATAGGCACGGCTAGTACTCGGAGGGCTGAAGATCCAGGAAAAAAATCATGTAACAGAGGCTCTTGGTGCACTGTGAAAAGTTTCATTTGATTTTCCCTCAACAATCATAGGACACAAAAACTACCGTGACCTTTGAGAAAAAGTTACAGAAAATTTGTAAAGTTCACCCAAGGAATTCTTCACTATGTTAAACTCTATTATATATTGAATGCATTTTACATCATTTATCTCTACCTAAGCCCGGGACTACTTATTCAGACATTGTAAAATAAAAAACAAATTTTAGAATTAATTGTTATTTTCATAATCATTATTTTATGATTTATTTTGCAATAGTCATTATTAGCCGTAATCAATGGTTAAAACCGTAAATATTAGTGTCGTCAGATTACAGACTGATAGACAGACAGATTTGTTTGTAAAAAACCAGTTTTTTAACCAGTTTTTTATTTTTTTTTTTGAATATCATTTTCTACGATTAAAACGAAAACCAATATTCCTATCAAAAAACGGTTAAAGGTGATTTTGTCGTACTTACTAAAGGTAACAATTGAGTTTCTGGCCTTTTTGTAGTACCTTGTGTAGTGTCGTATAAAAGTTGAATTTTTTCATGTATGTTTTTCTTGGCTAAAACCATAAATATTGGCGGTAGAAGGCTAGCTAACGAACTTGAACTCCCTTTTTGGACGAAAATTGAGTGTACCAAAGGAAATTTTTAGTAACAAATGTCTTCGAAAGTTATCGCGTCGTCAATCTACAGACAGAGAAGGAAAGAGAGAGGGGGGGGGAGAGGGAGAGACCGTCAGACAGATCGACAAACTGATGGCCTTTTTTTTAACTTTCATAACTTTCGTGCTTTTAATGCTACTAAAAGGTGTTTTTTTTAATGCTTGGCATAAGATCACTTTTTACTTTTCTAATTTTTCTATAGACAGATTACAATGTCCTCTAAAAGCCTTGCAAATGTCAAAATGCGATGATTCTTAGTTTTCGAGAATTAATTAAGAACGTACGCCATGGCATGGTGTATTTACAGAGCGTGCAGAGGATATTGTTAGCTATCTCTGAAAATAATTAAAGAAAATAAATAGTTGATTTTTGTCAGAAATGCAGTTTCAAAATTTGTTCTTAAAAAAGCCAAGAAGTCTTAAACATTTTTTTTCCAACAAATTATTCGTTTAAACTGCGTCTAATAGTGAACATTTAAAAAATTACACCTTAAGGCCATGTGACGAGTGGGTCACGTGACCGGATTCCTACCTTACCGACACTTTCTTTATTTGTCAACTTATTTTCACACGAATAGCCACATCGAGTTGAAAATTATGAAAAAAGCTTTTTTTGTAAATAATTTTTTTTTTGCTTTTTTCATAATTATTAAAATTTAGGACCAGAGCCGCATTTCTTAGTGCTTCTTATTTATTATCTCAAATTTTCAACTCGATGTGACTATTCGTGTGAACATAAGTTTACAAATAAAAAAAGTGCCGGTAAGGTAGGAATCCGGTCACGTGACTGACTCGTCACATGGCCTTAATATCATTAAAATCAGCAAAGCCAAGAAACTTAAATGAAAAAGAACTAACATTTTAAATTTTGAATATCTCAAAAGTGTTTTGGAATTTTTCAAAAATTATTTAAGAATTTTTCTTTCAATACCTAAAAGAACCAATACTGGAATATTGATCAAAATTGCCAACAATAGCTAAAATTCTTCAGTTGATTTGACATGGAATGGCTCGATTCTAATACCTTCCATCATGAATGATAAGAATGTGAAAAGCAATCTATTCTGTTATTTCTCCAAAATCTACTGATATTTTCATGTCCTATGATTGCTTTGGGGAAATTATACGTTTGTTGTAAATTTCATAAAGTTATGAAAAATTTCCTTCAGAAATCAGTGTAAATTTATTTTGAATGTATAGTTTTCCACAGAAATTATAGGCAAAAATTACAGAACGAAATCTATTTTTCATTCACATTTTTAACAGTATGGTTCTGATTCCATCTAAAGCAGTAGATCATCCACCACGACATCAGTAGGGGAGATATTAAATAAATGGACTGTGGAATTAATGCAGTGAACTGTATAAGTGTAAAAAGTGTATATAGAGAATCGTATGCAGCACACACGCTAAATTCTAATCGTTCTTCAACAAGAAACGACGATTTGAAACTTTTTGTATGCAGTAGGCGGAGACTCGTTAAAAACGTCAATAAAACGTAAGGTAAGGTTTGAACCTGATTATAGTATAATCATATGCGAAAGTGTGTTTTGAATGGAAAGTGTCTCTACATCCAGTAACTACACAGCTTAGATTCTAGTTTTGATAAGTTCCACCGAATCGCTATCAGCATTGCTCAGAAATCAATACAAACCTAGTCCCCTTTCCAGTCGGTGCACACTAGTTCTGCTCAGAAATTCCCGCGAAAAGTGCTATTACTTGTCAGTTCGGCTCTTTTATAAATAGAAACTTCTCTCAATTTTTGAAACTCAATAAGCAAACTCTATCTCAAAAATGTCAAAGTTGTAATTGTTGGTGTTTAAAATATTGGTATTTAATCACTTAATTTTCTGTTAATTCAATTTCTGGATTATTTTTTAAGGTTTTACTTCTCCATTGAAAATATAGTGTGGGAAAAATCATTTTAAAAAATTCGATATTTAGGGTACAAATTCGATTTGCTTCAAATATTGCAAAACGCTTGAATTTAACCATGTTTTTGGACTTTGTATTATTGCCATTCGCAACATATTCGAGCAATTCTTTACCATCACTTATGCAAGATAATATTTTCATAGTAAGAACGTTATTTCAAATTCTCAATTCAGCAAATATCTGCTTTACTATATATTATATACAATATTTGAAATTTTTCTTTTTTGTATTCTATTCCTCTTTGATAGATTTTTTTTTTATTTTTACATTCTCGTAATTTATGAAGTATTAGCTCCATGCGTACACATCAGTTTTTCAACTGATCTCTACGTTTCGACACCCCTGAAGCCGAAAAACAAGTTTTGACAATGGCGTCTGTTTGTCCGGCTATCCGTCCGTAGGCACAATAACTCTCTGAAAAATGAACGAATCGAATCGAGTTTTTATTTATTATTTTATAGGACTCATCGTCTTGATGTCATGCATCAGAAATATGTACTATGAAAAATATATATATTTTTAGCCAAATGACACTTGTAAAGTAAAAAAGTTTTCAAGACGGATCATAACTTTTTAAAGGACATTTATGTCCTTTACGTTCTAAATATTTTGTTATTGAGCATTGAGTGTTGGCATTGTCCATCGAAAATGCTATGAAAAAAATCTAACATTTCAATTTTAAGTCAAAGGGTATGAGACACGTGAAGAAATCTCATTTGATCAATTGTCCCTTTTAAAGGACCTACAAATTTTAATTGAACCATTTTTTGATCCACCTTATTGATTTTTATTTGCCAGACGAAAATGCTATTGGAATTGAAAATGTCAATTTTTAGCCGAACGCAGCGCACGGTCCAGTTGAAATCACTTTCACCCGAAAGTACGAAAACCAAGAATGTAAAAGAATGAAAATATCCAGTTTTTCTCAAAAACGAAGCGAAATGTCCATAAGTTTTTAAAGCTAAAAACATTAGGATATTTTTCTGTCCTAATTTTGTATATGGTATAAAACAGAGTAAAGGAATTTTTACCTCTTAAAACAAAAATAAAGTTTTTCAAGAAAACGAAGTGTGATTAAAACTTTTTTCAAGGAACAATTTTGCATTTAAAATTTTTTAAATCTCGTTTCGTTTCCGAGAAAAATGGGGTATTTCGATTTTTTGAAATGAAAAATTAATTTTTTTTTTCAAAAACAGCTTACGCAAACATTTGGTTTTTTATCAAAATATAGTTGTAAGACAGTCCAGATACAAAAACAAGAGTGTTCGTAACTTTATGTTGAAGTCATTTCAACGGAACCGTACGCGGGATATGGAAAAATCTCCAAGGGGGGAATTGCAGCTTTGCAGAACGTCCAAAAAATTTCACAAAGTACATATGATATGAACAATATGAACACCTAATAAGGTTTTTCATTAAGTATAATAAAATTTTAGTAATTTTTTCTATAGAATTTAGGTTGTTTGTAAGTTTATGGTTTACGCTACGTATGCAGTAATTCTAAAAAAATGCCTGTTAAAAATGATTATGTTACGTAGAATATTAATCACCAAAAGTATCATAGAAAATCTGGAATGTAAAAGATATATTTTTCTTAAAGATTAATTCAAGTGTGCATAACCAGTTAAACAAGTTGTAATTAAAAGAAGAAGTATCAAACAAAATTTTTAAAATTACTTGAGTACATTTATTACCCTTCATGTTTTCTATCAGCGTCGTAACATTAATTCCGTAGATTTTTTATTTCACATATTATTTTATATGTGTTCGATTTAAATTCATATTGCACATTGGGTTCCACATTTAACTTTATTTGCTCTTCGATATTATCTTTCAAACGTTTATGAGCAATAAATTTTAACTTTTGTAAACCCGTAAAATATATTCGATAATAGTTTCGGAATTTGCAAGCGATATTATTTTCTTTTGAAAATTCATAATATTTTTATGTTCCTTCTTATAAAAGAGAATAATAAAAACGAAGCTGAAGCTCAACATTGCCTCCAAGTAAAATTACTATTTCAACAAGTATTAAGTACTGCCAACCAGAATTTCGATGAACATACCATTATAGTTTCGAATCTTTTCACTCGGCTACAATATACATATACGTGTAATCCATTTAAACCTACTCGTGCCAAAGACTTCATTCCAATACATATATGACTAAGCCACGTTCTAAAATTACCTTCAGTTCCTACACAAAGTTGGAACATAGACAGGTTTAGAGTTTACGATAAATTTTGGTGTAAGTTTAAGATTCTTGGAAACTACCTGTCGAAGTCAAAGAAAACAAATTGCCTATTTAAATTAGCTTAAAAATGGTATCTACATAAATTCCAATTTTAGCAGAAGCATATACCGAATCTTAATTTCTTGCTATTTTATCAAATTAATTTATTTATTTAAAAGCAAATGTAAGAATTCAGAGTCCATATTACTTTGAAAATAAAAGCGGAAAAGTAATCTGCCCGCTGCGCAGTCACATTTTCATCGTGCGCTGCGCGCGCGGCTTGCAACTTCGAGCGCGCCCGGCTTGCAACTTCGAGCGCGCCCGGGCGCGCACCTGTTTGATCTCGCGCTTCGCGCTTGATAATGTATTTGCCTGGCGCTACGCGCTCGGTAATTGTACATCCCCACATTTTTGCACAGAACTTTTAAAATTAAAGTTCAAACCATCGACAACTCAAATTTAGTGCGAATTTTCTTTTGTTAATGCTCCTCTGGCTGCAACGAACACATTCTCATCACGTGTCTTGTGAGAAAAAAAGGTTAAAAGCAAATTTTCAGAACTGATTCAAGAACAATTTTGTTATTAAACATTTTATTCTATCTTGTTTCTTTTTTCCAAAAATTTAATTTTCTTATTTTAATGTCATTGGTCACGATTAAAACAAAAACTACGCGTCTTATCAAAAACTGATTGCAAGGAAATTTGTACCTCTTTTTTACGTGAACAATTTCTGTATATTTATTACTATCGTAGCTTGTGTCGTTTGTACAGAAATTTAATTTTTTTATTTTCGATTTTGTTTTTACGAACAAAACGGAAACCACGTGTGAAATCAACAAGTGATTCATAACGAATTTGTAGATCTTTTTTGGGTGCACAATTTTGGTTGATTCATATTTTTACATATCTTGCATCGTTTTACCGCAAAATGGAATGTTTGATTTTTCATTATTTTTTGTGCGATCAAATTTTGAATTTTTGATCTTTCGAAAAAATTCAAAGAGTTGTTATGATAATCTTATAGAGTTTTCAAAAAGCAATGTTCTCTTGACTTTTTCCCTATCGTGTGTTATTTGGCTTAAAGTTTTCATTTTCGTTTGTTTTTTGAATTTTTAAAATCCTATGACTCTGATAATTTTCTTTTTATCGAAAGAAGTCTTGAAGATAAATTCTTCAACTTTCCGAGTACTACAAATAACCGTACTTTGAATTTTTAAATCTTGAAAAAATAATTTGAAACTTTTTTTAATACATTAACTTTTTGAATTTTCATCAAAAATAGCTGGCAAACGAATTCGTTCTTTCTTTTTAGGCCTTTAAAAAGTGTGCCGAAGCACAATCCAATCTGACCAATCTTTCGAAAATAATCGTGCCTAAACGATATCATAACAGACTACAGGCTACAGACTAGACTACAGACAGATAGACAGACACCTTCGTGAAAATCGTTCTTCCTGACTTGGAGTAAAAAGATTTACGATTACGTTTACGGTGAGACTTGAAGCCTTAGTCTTTCGATTGCCGGTCGACTGCTCTATTTATTAGTTGTTCCCAGTTTTATCATCGAAGTTATAAATTCTGTATGTGAATAATGATTTAATATAATGCTTTATATTTTTCGAAATATTATTGATTTCTGTAATCATACTGTAATAAATTCGATTGAATGCCGTATCTCCATTGACCCTTTCCAGTAATTGAATTGGGTCAGCTTGATATTGTCGAGTAAATTAGTCTTGCCTAGTTACGAAAATATCTCGCTCAATTGAGATTTTTTTTAAATATCTTCTCCGTCATTTTATGAACATATATTAAATTAATTTATTTCGATTAAGATTATATTGGGCTCTTCGGTTACTCTGCCATACAAACTAAAAAGATTCATAAGTCCAGTCTCACACGAACTGAGAAAATCGAGAAAAACTGTTCGCCTTCCCAGTAAAAAAAAACTAATTCTGGAGGATTGCGGTGAATTAGCATGTTTAAATGCCCCCGAATTCTGCTTTCTGATTCGTTTAAACGAATTGAGCCAGAGCGAATTGAATGCGTATCAATTCGCCTTAATTCGTGGTAGAGGTCATTTCACAAAAAAATAATAAAAATTGCATGCCTCGAGACTCGAAACAGCGATCTGAAGTGTATAAAGTCCAAAGGGCGACCACTGAGCTACTGGACTCATTGATATTTATTTACAATGGATCCTTTATGCCGAACGCGTTGGTTATAGTTCACGAATTCGATTGAATAGGCCAGTCTTTAACTGTATTCGCGCTGGCGAATTCTGGTGGATTGGGGCTTGACTTAAAATCTCACGAATTGGAATGAATTGGCGGACACTAAAAATAATTCGTGCTGACGCATTCAAATGAATTAGATCCCCTACAAATTTTTCGCTGAATTTGGACGAATAGGATATCTGAAGGCTTTATTACTTTTCACGAATTACACGAATTCACCACCATCTCCAATTCGAGATTGTCGCAAACCAATATTCACGGGGGCTCCTGGAGAATTCTTCTCAATTCGTTCTAATTAGTTCCTTTTTACTGGCTAAAGAAGAATAAATTTTTGAATAATCTAGATACACTATTTGGGTGAATATAATGTCCTCTTTTATATTTTGCAATAAACCATTGATTTTTCAAACAATTTCTATTAGAAAATGGACTTGCGATTTTTCACTGATCGCGAAAAGTCAAAAATACAAGGCAAAAAGAACACAAAGTCACTTGCGGACGATGCCTTTATCGAGGAACTCGAGCACGGCCTCAAAATACAACAACAAAGCATACGTTAGGGCCCAGTTATACTCGAACGCAAAAGCGAACGCGTAGCTGTGTTCCATGTGCTAACATAGGATCAAGCATAACTTCATCTCATGTTAGCATACCGGAACGCAGCTACGCGTTTGCTTTTGCGTTCGAGTATGCACGGGCCCTAAGGGACACTGTGTGTTCAGCGGCTGTCCCGAACTTACCTGAGCGATCGTCGCTAGCGTATAGCCGAATCTAGCCGGGACTTATTTCCCTTGGATTTCCGATCAAAGCCCAAGCTATTTCGCAAGTTGAAAACATACGTAAGGGCAAGCGCACGGGGGTGAAGCACAATGCTAAATTGTGGGAACTAAACTACGCTGATCGTTTAGCGACTGTCAAATTAGTTGATCACTTATTAAAGCAGTTTTGCATGATAACTTTTGGCGGCAAAATCAAGTTGCTTAATATTAATTTTATTTCTTTCCTAATAAAAATAATGAAATAACAGGATTTTTTTCAACAAACACATATGGTAAATTATCAAAAAATCGCTTGTAGTGACATTTTTTATCTTCTTTGGAAATTTCACTTCCTGAAAATAGTTTAAAAATAATCTTTAATGAAGTATGTGTTTGTAAAAAAATGTTTTCCTATTATTTCATTATTTTCATCCAGAAAGAGTAAAGTGTTTGACAAAACTTTGGAATAATACATACATATATACTTAAATAAAAATATTTCTGCTATCAAATAATCAAACAATATATTAATACAAGTATTTGAAAATAATGAAACAATTCAAATTCTGAAATAATTTATTATGGAACTTAGAATGCGACAAATTATATAAATATTGAATATTTTTGTCATAACAAATGCATCCATCCTTACTGAGACTGATTGCTTGTGTTGTGAAAAATCCATCCTGCCGAATCCACTTCCATACGTTCATGGCCTAAAAAAAGTTTCATTCTGAATTTCAAATATTTAATAATATTTTAAGGCCATGACTAAAAGGTTTTAAAAAGTTGCAGCAAAATGTTTTTTAAGGGATTTAGTGATAATTTAAAAATTATTTTTTCAGAGTGTTGAAATTGAAATTTTAACTGAAAATATTTATCTAATAATATCCTTTATGAAATCAATATTAAGATTGCTTTATAGCATTGAGGAAAATAACCAAATTGTATTGATAAATATATGAAGATTTGAAAGAAAATCTATAAGTGGCGTGAAAACTTAGTTCAATATGTAATTGATTTTTTCTTTCGCTTTGAATAAAAATTGAAATTTATTTGTTCCTTAAAGATTATGTACATGAAACTCTCACAAACATAATTTTAAAAAATCTCTTTAAGGACGAAATAAGTATTGAATGCTGAAAATTGAATCAAAATTGCAACTGATATCTGAGGCGAAAGAAAAAACACGAATGAGTAAACATCAAATTCCTAGCACACTTTCAAATTGGCTAATATTATACTCAAAAACACCACTTAAGTTTGAATGTTCCTGATTTTATTACCCAGGAAATTTTCAGGATAGGTTAAAAGATAATATAATTTCGAACAATGAAAATAAATACATTTTTTGCATGTTCGGCATTTAAAAGATATTTCCTCGATTTAAAGAAAGTGTTTAACGCAATTATAGTTATCTCAAGCTCAAAAATGAACATAGTTAGAAATTATTCATAAAATTCAGCAACATATTCTCATACGTAATCGAAACTTATTTTGGAAGAGAGCTAATGACGAACTTTAGAACAAAATTTCTGGTTCAAGTTGTCTATTTGAAGATAGTTATTTAGTGTTCTACGATTTTGCTTTCTCTTCAGGTAAAAAGTTGCAATTGTTATTTAATGTAAGTTCCCTAAGGCTCATTGGTATGTTTTAATTTTTGATACTATTTAGGAATTTTACAGTTGTTATATTTATAAACAATATTTTATTTAAATGCAACTTTGTAGATTACCTTCAGTTCTCTTTCCAAATTAAATACAACTAACAACGAGAATAGTTCCCCTGATTTTATGAATCCTTCTTAACAATGCTGATTTTTAACTCAAGCAAATCTGTATTTTTTTCAGAGTGATATTCTGGAATCAAAGCAGTAATTCATTTCGTATAATAAAACTTGATAATGTGTTATAAATTATTTTCAAATAACAAATTTAAGGTTTAAAATTTTTTAAGAATTTACCGATATACTGACATGAGAACCAGGTTGGAGGTTGACTTTCATTTTTCGCTGCTAGTTTCTGATCGTCTTTTCAACAAGCATATTCTGATTCTTCATCTACGAGACGTGTATATAAAAAAATGTTAAACATTACAAAATATTTCGGGTTATATTAATTGTAATATAGATAAAAATCGATAACCGACCAACCTATAGAGTATACAAAGAATAGAATTCAATAATACGTACCTATTTACAACAAACCACAGTTTTAAAGCGTGAAAAGCAGCATTATTACCAGTACTGAACGCACGTAACTTCACCAAAAAACGTTTTCTGGATAAACGAAAGACACATTCTTTCGAAGAGGCACTGTTTATAAAATACTTAAAAAACGTTTGACAGATAGGTTAACAACGTCAAGAATATCGTCGCTGTGAAAAACAAATTCAAATAGGGGGAACAAAACTACGATGATCTTTGAGCAACTACATGAAAATTGAAAACAGTTCCTCAAGTTATTACGGCAGTTTTGCTTGCTCATGATTCTCCCCGTCTCATTGGGCGCTTCACCATCATGGGCAAGCGATTCTTTCCGTTTGCAAATTGGCTCCGCACTTGGTCACTTTTACAAGGCAAGAAAGACACAAAGTTCTTCAGGTTCTTTTTTACTTGTATTTTTTTCCTTGTACAAATTTTAGGACAGGCAAAGTGCTTTGTGTATCTTTTTCTGTGTACTCTTTCAATCATTTCGACTTTCCTCATTTGTAACAATGGTTTTTTGCAATAAATATGATTAATTATTCATTTTCATTTACACAGTCAGACGTAGCTTTCTCTTACGAATACAACGATACTAAAAACTCATTTTTCGTGAAAATCTCACTTATTTATCTTTTCATGGTATAGAGGAGTCAACTAAGGTTTATACCTATGAACCCGGGCACTCTCCACCGATTTTGATGAAACATTTTGCATTGTGTTGCGAAATATGTCCATTAAAAAGTTAAACAAAAAATTTTGTTCGCGAATTTGAAAATTCATTTTTTTTTTAAATTTTCCAAAATCGATTAAAAACTTGAATAACTTGAATAAATGAAGTCCTAGAGCAACGAAAACACTGTATATATATATCTTGGGTTTCTAATTGTGAATTTGAGGGGGAAAAAATTCAAAATGGCGGACCAAACATTTTTAACATTCATAAACTTTAAAAAAAAAATAATAATAAATGAATAATATTGAGCATGCATATTCCTTAAGGTATAAGAAGTTGATGAAAAATAATTTTGACCCGGGAGGAAGGGTGAAAACACCCTTAAATCGTGGAAACTACCCCCAAAAAATGGTTTTTTAGGATTATTTTGAAAATGGTGCATCCGTGAAAACCGAATTTTTCTAGACAACTTGTGCATAAAATATGCATACGAAATAATGATATTCACATTTCCTTTGTCGGCCATATTTTCCGAGATATTCACCCTGAGAGTAGGGGGTGAGTTGTACCACGCTGTCCATACGCTTCTTTCGTAACTCATATCTCGAAATGGGGTCGTTTCTGTATAAAAGTGTATGTTACTGAAATTATGCAGAATTTGCCGCTCTATCTTTTATGTTGAATGCATTTTTATCGAAAAACTATCTCGTTTGGAGATATGAGCTACGACAGGAGCGTGAGACCCGCGCTGTCAATCTCACCCCCCTACTCCCAGGGTGTATATCTCGGAAAGTATGACCGATAAAGAAAAAGTGAATACCATCGTTTTTTATGTATACTTTATGTACAAGTTTTCTGCAAAATTTCCTTTTTGCCCAATGCACCCTTTCCGAAATAATCATGAAAAACCATTTTGGGTGGGGTGTTTCATCCAGAAGAAAGAGCCTAAAAATGTCATAATTAATTAAAATTGTTATATAATTGAGAAGGTAATGATGGTAAATTAAAATGAATCAACAATTATGCAAAAATTGAACAAAGTGATTCAAATATGGCTGACCAAAAACCGAAAGATATGTGACATTACTGGAAGCAGAATATACAACCGCAGTACTGTGAACCTGAAAGCACTGATCATAAGTCAATAAGAATACAACAAAAGTGCAATTATACCGAACAAAAAACCTTTGGAAAATATACTAAAAGAAGGAAAACTAAAAAATAAGTGAAACAATCTCTTACTCAAGAGGATGGATAATTTCCATACTCATAGGCTTTGCGGCGCCGCTTGCGCGACTGTCCATGATAACTTTCGGGAACAATTTATTTAACACTTGCATTAACATAATAATATACATTTTTTTTTTTGTAAAAATGTTTTCCTCATTTCCTTCGTATCCCATATTACACAAAAAAGTAGAATTTACCGCCTTCCTCTCCGGAAATATATGCATATACGAAATAATTTATAATTATTGACTTAAATAACTAAATAACAATAAGCGTACGAGATTTTTTGTTTAACTTTTTAACAGATATATTTGGCAACACAATGCAAAAGGTTTCATTTAAATCGGTGGAAAGAGCCCGGGTTCCTAGCTTTTTGATTTTTAACGTCTAACGTGACTCCTCTAGTAGCCGCGGATAATGAACGTGTTCTACTGCTTTCGAATTGAGCGTAACATCTCTCTTTTCAAGCGGCGTGCGTGGACCGAGTATATAATGTTGGACCTCGCAGTAGAACAGTGGTCTTAGGGTGCGAGGTCAACATTTCATAATAGGAACAAGATTGTGGCGCATGCGCGGTCGCACGTGGTTAGAAAGAGAAGGAGATATGCCGATGTTTTCAGGCAGGAGCAGCGAGGAATACAAAACGGGGGAAACTGACAAAAATGTAAACAGTTTCACGCTCAATCCGTTCGCAGCAGAACACGCTATTCATTTTCCGCGTCTCTACCATGAAAAATACAACGCATAGCAAGGAGGAGATGTCTTTTCACGGCGCGGGCAATATTTCGGAATTCGTGTCCAGCTCGGGCCTTCGGCCCTTGCCGTGAAAAGACATTGCTCTCCTCCTTGATATGCAATCTACTATTCTAGTTTAGACGGCAGTACTAGTATGGCCCGTACAATAATACGACTGTCCTGAAAAAAAGAGTCTCAACTTCAAGATTTCCAAAAGCAGATTATATCGACTATATTTTACTTCACTAGAGTGTCGTATCTTTTTATGACGAAGAAACAACATTCTATTGGAAAATAATATAGTTGATATATATACTGTTTTGAAAGTATTACAAGTTCAGACTATTTTCTCTGGGGCAGTCGATTATAGTTATTTTTAAAATCTTTACTGAAAAAAAAATCAAAACTACAATTGAAAATTCAGAATATTTTTATTCAATGAAAAATAGTGCAAGTACTTATAATGTATTTGATACATATATAATTTAAAAAAGGGTGAAATAACCACCGCAGGGTCCCACTGAGAGCAACTGCCATCTGAAAATTTACCGGCTCCCAGTAGAACCGCGGTAAATCACACTTATGGCCACATTTCACAACTGTGATATGAGTGGTCATAGGGCGCGATGAAATCACGACATCGACAGGCCGGCGGAACGCTCACGTGTCTTAAGGACACGAAGAGACCCAAGAATGACAGCTTTCTGCATCCATCTCGCAAGTGCCTTGACATATTTTTGGCATGTGGGTATGGCTTAAAGGTTACGAACCAGTGATAGTTTCGCTCCTCCAAGAGCACCTATCACAACGACAATTACTCGCACCGAATATTTTGGGTACAGACGTTGCAGCTCTCTTTTAGGGTCTTGATACCTCTCCTCTTTTTCTTTCTCCTTGGCAGTGATGTTGTATTCGGACGGAGCCGAGAATTCGATCACGAAGACAGTTCGTTTCTCGAAGTCATGGAGAACGATGTCAGGCCTCGAGTGTGCAACGGAGACTGCTGTCCGAAAATCGTAGTTCCAGAAAATTGAGCACTTCTCGTTCTAGACAATTGACTCTATCTCCCTTAGAGCGTTCGGCAGGGCAGGGTCGCGGCCAACACCGTAAGAGCGACAAAGATGGTAATAAAGCACTTTCAGGGCCGCATTATGTCTGTAGATATACGTCATTCCTGTGTGGGTGGGACAACCCGATAGCATGTATTCTAGGCACTCAGCGTCTGCATGACACGCTCTGCACCTATCGCTGGGAACTTCTTGACATAAAATGCGGTCACGGTATGCTAAGATGGAAATGCCACCATCCTGGAATGCGAAAAAAACCATCTGTACCTGAGTAAAGCCCTGACGATCTGAGGAATGCAAAAGTTTGCTCCTTCGACAAGGACTGTTTTTCAACATTTCTGTGAAAGTTTCCATGCATTTCCTTGCCGAGTAGCTGTTGGTGAAATTTTGAAACTCCTGCTTTCTTCACTTTGGCTTTTAGAAGTGAAGCATCTAGGTAGATGGAGTAATGCACTTTGCTCACTTCTGATGTTAAAATTCAGGCCAAGGGTCTCGGCCGCTTGCTCCGCGGCTTTGTAAAGGAACGCTACTTCGCCAATCATCTCGTGGTTCCTGACCGTTTTTAGGAGAGGATATCTGCCATTCGCAATGATGTAAGCTGTACTTAAAACAATTCCGGTTTACTTTTCGAATATATGTATGGCAGTTTGATGTTTGCTTTGACTAGAGACATATAGATCTTCAGATAGTGCGAGAGATAGAAGCAGAAGTGTGATGCAAAAGACAAAGGGCTCATGGTATGATCCTGAGAGACGCCCCTCTGGAAGGTGACGTTGTTCCTTGTCACACGATAATTTCTAGATGAGATGATAAATCTAGTTTTTCAAAGAGGCATCAATCTCTCTATGCATGTCACTATATGTGGATTCACCTTCAAGCTTTCCAACAGACAAATTATAAGTCTATGAGAGGTTGAATCGGAAGCTTTCCGGTAGTCAATCCAGGCTATTGACAGGACACGTTGATGGGCTGCAGCGTCTTTACAGACACACCTGTCAATTAGCAGGTTCTGTCGACAGCATACTACACCTTTTTTCGAGCCACGTTATACGCACATCTCTCGCCACACAGGCTCAATTCCTCGAATAAGCCTGTTGTTTAGGAAAGCTGTAAGGATCTTATACATTGTTTCCAAACAAGTTATTGGCCTATAATTGTGTGAGTTGGACAAGTTGTCTTTTTTCGGTAGGAGTATAGTGCGTCCTAACACCAGCCACTACGAAATGGATGTCCCCGACTTTAAATATGAGGTGAATATGGGGCCAAATGTTGCTGTGTAGAAGTGAACTTCCTCCACCAGAAGTTCCTGATACAATCTGGTCCAGGTGCGGAAAAGTTATTCGTGCCTCTATGTGCTTTTTTCACCTCTCCGGCAGTAATTGATAGACATTCCTCCTCAGATTTCATGAAGTTGTCGCAAAACTCCTTGTAGCGGATGATATTGCCAGTATCCTTTTTCAACTTTAGTGTTTTCGGGATCTTGTATACCTCTCTCCAAAAAGTCTCTACCTACTTGGGCTTGGGTGGACCTTTGACAGAAACAGGGAGATCGTCGAAGAGGCGCGATAGGTCAGCGAGAAAGTTTTGATTCTCCCTGATCCATCTCTTCCTCTTCTGTATCGCGTGCGAAACTATGAATCTTGCCGATGTTTCGTGAACTTTGTTGTGAAAGAAGTTCATATTTTGCGCGGTTTGCATAATTTCCCATTTTTTTTATTTAAAATATAGAACTATGGCTATAAAGGGAAAGTATGTGTAATATAAAATGTTAAAACTTCTTGCGTGAAATGAATTAAGAGTTCGGATTATTCAGGCTAGAACTCTAACTCTCGTTTCCATGTATTTTTTACAGAAAGTATCAAATTGAGGCATTCTTCGGCTCTACAGACATAATTCTATTCAAAAAGCAAGTACAACAATACAGTGCAAAATACCGAATTCTGTAATATTAGGTTGATTAAGGTGACAGATATTGAATTTTGAGGCTACAGCAGTTTACACAATATATTATATAAAACCAATGATTCTTGTACTCGTATGCTAGCCAAATCAAATTAACTTAATTGTATTCCATCAACCATAACCATGTACTTACCTTCCCAAATATTTCGTTGCTCCCCTATTTCAATATTATATTTTTCGGCTGAGTCTGATTGATTCAAATTTAAATCATATCTCGCGTTACTTATCAATCTGCGTTTTTTGGAACGCGAAAGATTTTGATGCCCACACATAGTTCAATTGAGGTTAGAGAAAATCGACACTACTGCACGCCACGGTGAATATTAGTAGTAAATAAAGCAAAGAATTTAAATTCCGAAAAGATTTTTCTTATAGAAACGAAAAAATGACAATTTTGAGTATTTATGAAAATGTTTGTACAATTTTTGGGAAGATATCGCGCACCTTCCACCCTATTGTGGTATTTGTTTACTTATCTTTCGATTAGTCAAAGACTTATGAAAATATTATTCTGAAAATTGGAGGTCCTACAGGAAAAAATCTCAGCCTCCTTTCTAAAATATTTTCAAAAATAAAGTTTCGAAATTAAAAAAAATCAAATTTAGTTTTGATTTTCAAAAGTAAGGGTGAAATTTAGACTTTACCCAAAAACTGTTATAATCTCCTGAAAACTAGTTAAAAAGTCTATCGTAAACATTCTGGGTCAAGTTTTGTTAGACGCAACAGAAAAAAGCATCAAAAGCCCAAAAATTTTATCCACATCGCATGCATTGTTTCATTACTCAAAGACGAATTAATTTGCCACTCTGAAAATTGAGCGTCTTTCCTTGCTAAACTATTTCCAAATAGATAAAAAGTGTCAAAATTTGAAAAAAGTCAAATTTATTTTTGATTTTCAAAAATGATGGTGAAATTTTTATTTATTGTTTTCAAAAAATTGTTTGTCCTAGGTAAAAATATCTATCGAAAATCGTTCTCATAAAATTCTGTTTGACGCATCAGGATAAAAGTTAGAAATATTTCAAACTAAGGCTTTCCATCAAAAGCCCGAAAATTGTACCCCCTCGATTTTAATAAATATTTGTCGAATTGAATTATTTTTTGTGTGAGAAGTACCATCCAATAGGGTTACAACTGACCCATTTTTTGGCATGATTAGATACTTTTTTGGGGGTGGGTACACTTCAGAAAATCATGCCCCATGTACACTTAGTGCAGAGGTGCAAGCCACAGTATAATTGACTTTGTTATAGCGAACAAGAGACTGAGAGCTAGTAAGAGATACAAGGGTTCTGCGAGGTACTGAATGCAGAAAGGATCATTACTTCATAGTTTCAAAAATGAACCTAGCTCAAGGATGGGAAGGAGAACTAAGAAGACGAAGTAGACGCGGGTCAAAATAGAAAATTTGCAGAAACCAGCAGTACAAATAGAATATATAATACTATGGGATATGATCTTCAAGAGTGCATATCGACGCCTCCTTTTAATATGAGTCTATGTGCTGACAGTGCCGTGCATGATACTATGCGCTGTGTATAAGCATACGGAATAGTCTCATACAGAACGCTGTTAGCACATAGACTCATATTGAATGGAGGCGTCGATATAAAGTGTGTGGTATTGCGAATGCAGAAAGAATGATGGTAAATGCTTGGTAAAATGATGAAATCCGTGCAGCTGTTAACGAGAAGAAACAAGCGTATTTGAGAAAGTTAAATATTACAGATCTTAGCAATCGTGCGAGATTTAGACTAGGAAAGGTTTATAGGGATAAGAACAGAAAAACAAAAATTATGATTAAAGAAACCGAATGTAAAATCAAAGCGGAAGAAGATAAGAAAAGGCAACATTATTTTAAAGTTAACAAGAAATTATTTCTGACATGGGTTAAGAAGATTAGGAAAGAAAGTACCAGTGCAGAGTTAGTCGGAATTAATAATACTCATGGTAACATGTTGTCGGATGTGGACAATGTGAATGACTGTATGAGTGATTTTTTCAACAAATTGTATAGATGTGAAGTTATGGAACTAGAATTGTTAACGAATTAGAAGTTTTGTCCACCAAGATTGAGGTCATAATTTAAAATTTAATTGATGGTAAGGTAGCTGGCGTGGACGGTATTACTGCTGAAATTTTTAAGACTGGTGACGAGTATTTGTCTGAAGGCTAAGGGAGTTGAATATATGTGCTGAGAATGGGGAAATTCCAAATAATTGGAAAGAGACGATTATCGTCCCAATTTGAAAGGTAAATGGTGAGGTATATAGTTAAAAGTTTGTCATAAGGAAAACCGCAGGATTTCGCCGGGAGTGGGTGCTAATCTGAAAAATTGCATCCGCTCCCGGCGAAATCGCGATAAAATTTTAGCTGCGACCACATCTCACGGCCGTGAGATGGGTGGTTACAATCTGCGACGAATTTAATATGATGATCCGGCAAAATTCTCGTGCACCCTGAGGACACGGAGCGACCCAAGGACAAACGCCTTCTGCACTTTCCCCACAAGTGTCTCTGCATTTTGTTGACACGCATGGATGCTTTTCAGGCTATTACCCAGTGAAACCTTGGCACCTCCAAGAGCGCCGATGATCAAGACGGTTAGCTTACCAGAATATTCCGGGTATAACCGTCGCAACTCCGTTATAAATTCTTCATACCTTTCTTTCTTTTCTTTCTCCTTCGCTGTGACGTTTTTGTCCGCTGGTGCCGAAAATTCGATAACGAACATGGTTCGTTTCTCGAAATCAAGGAGAACTATGTCAGGCCTCGAGTGCGCAACAGAAACAATTGTCGAGAATATTAAGTTCCAGTATATAGGGCACTTCTCATTTTCTACAATTGACTCTATTACCCTAGGAGCGTTTGGCGAAGCGGTATTTGAGCTCAAAATGTGGCGACGGTATGCTAGAGTGGAAATGACACCGTCTTGACAACCCACTTGAAACCTTCCTTGCCCGACTTCAATCCGGATGATTTAAGGAAAGCATACGTTAGCTCATACGACATCGACTGATCCTCCCCATTTCTGTGGAAGATGCCGTGCATCCTCTTGTCGAGGAGCTGTTCGCGGAAGTTTTTCTCCTGTGCTTTCTAGAAACGCCCCTTTGCCCGCTTCTTCATGTTTCCTGACCATTTTAAGAAGAGGGTCTTGTCCATTTGTAACTATATGTGCTGTACCCAGAATAATCTTGTTGTGAAGACCACTCCAAATGAATAGAGTACTACCGGGACGGCAAGCATGTTCGTTGCAGATACTTTGTTCTTAGCCGCCAGTTCGGAAGACCAAATCTGCCAGATGAGACGTTTGCATCTGCTTCGGAGAGTATCCTTGATAGATCTCACGTCCTGAATGCGGCTCTGCGGCACGCCCAGGTATGTATAAGTGTCTCCAGCGCTAAGGTGTCGTATAGCGTTTCTGTCGACGAGGTCAGGGTCTTCGGGGATGCCATTAAGTTTTCCTTTCTTCAAATTAACCTTGGCGCATTTCTCTAACCAGAACTCCATTCCAATCTCTTGAGTGTACTCTTTGACAATGTGTAGAGCTGGATGTAGTTCCTCTTGATTTTTAGCATAGATCTTAAGATCATCCATGTAAAATACATGAGTGGACTTATGCTTTCGATCTCCATGTTTGCCACAGAGGTTCCCTTCAGAATGGCAGAAGAAAGGTCGGATTCTTCGGAAAAATCTCCACGAAGCTCATCATCCAGTTCAGTCAGATCTTTGGGCTTGGGAGAATCCTGAATTTTGATGTTCCTCCGAGTCCTGAAGCATCGTTCTTTGTCTATTGGATGCCTGTTCGCGGTTGGTCTCAGTATCACCTCTCTTTCTCTGTTGTCGGCTTGTTCCAGCTGCGGTGGAGTAGGCGCTCCGCTTACATAGCCCCTCTTCGGAGTTGTTCGGCATGGTTTCGCAGACGTTGACGCGAAAAGTGCGAGAGCTCTGGGTGTTTCTCGCACAACATAACATGCAGTCGTGCCATGTAACCTTCTCGCTCGGGGGCCATACTGCTATCGTAGCACTCTCGCAGGTCGTCATTGGGTCGATCCGTCCAACCAAAAGTATTGAGATTTCGCCGGTCCATCGCATTGACTCCGTCTTGATTGGCTCCCCCAACTCTAGGGTAGTGGGCATTGTTGTCCGACCCATTACCGGGAGCCCTGCGCGTTTGATTTTTTTGAACCGCACTTACTACAACTATTTTTAGTGTTGTCATTGTTGTTCCCACGAGCAGCTAGGGAGAGGGTTCGTCCATCCTTGTAGAGCTCCGCGTGCAAGGATAAGGCTGGTACTCTGAGAGGTCGCCCGGTATCTCAGGTCTTCGTTTGAGACACCTTACCCAGGTGTCATTCAGCTTTCGGCACGGTTGTAACACCTTCGCTTAGGGTTATTCCTCCGTGACCATCCCTGGACAATTGTTTGCGACTGCTTATTAATTATTGTAACCATATTCAGCCGAAACCCTTCGCACAGGGACCCTCTATCCGCAACCCGAGGACGCGTTCGGTAGCTTTGTCATAGGCCCTTCGGTTCGATTCCCAAGGAACCAAAACCGAAACCGAAATGGGGGATATATATATATATATATATATATATATATATATATATATATATATAGTTATTACCTCACTACGTACCGTAGACCAAATATTTACAAAAACACTTATTGATAAGGTCATGGAAATAAGAAAAAAGAAAAATCTGGGAAGAAAAAACTTTGAGAGTAGACAAAAAAGTTTCCTGTGGATTTGTTGACCTGGAAAAAGCCTTCAATAAGAAGGATAGAATTGAACTTAAGGAGCTCTTAAAAGAATAAAAAGTCCATGTTTGGTTTCTAAAAGCAATAAAAGCGATATAAGATAGTAATAAAGCGAATGCAATGCTAAGTGGACAACTGAGTGGTTAGTTTGATATTAAGCAGGGCGTTAGGCAAGGCTGCGTTATGTTTTCCTGACTATTCAGTATATATACCGTATCCCCTTAGTATAATGACACATTCCATGAATTGTCTAGACAGTTCATATTCGACAGTTATACTATCTGTCTAACTATTCTAGCCATTTGATGAAACGACTGGCAAGCTATCGAGCACTTAGTGTAATAAAGTTTAATTAATATAATTTTAAGTAATCATCACTCAATCCTGGGCTTAAAAAATATATTGATTCTATCTAAAATCAAGGGAGACTTTTGGTTTGGTGGGACGATGAATGCAGGGAAAGTAAGGATAGGATGAAGGAGAATGTAAGAAAATGGAAGAAAGGGGAAATGGAAGAAGGGGAACTCAACAGGAGAAAGAGAAGGCACGAAAGAATGATAAGGAAGAAAAGACAGAAGGAGAAAAAAAGGTACATAGAAAAGGTAGAGAAAGCGATAAAGGAAGGGAGGAGTGGGAAACGATAAACAGGGAAAGAGGAGAAAGGAATGGCATAAATGAAGAAATAGAGTTGAAAAAGTGTACCAAGCATTTCGACAGTCTGTTAGGGGGTGTGGAAGACAGGGTAAAGAGAGATGGAAGATAAAGGGTAACAAGGAATGACAGGCGCGGATCCAGAGAAGGGCTTTAGGTGGGCCATCCAATAATTCCCCTTCTCATCCACTCTCAAGGGGGGGGGGGGGATAATAATATTAAAGTTTTTTATTCACTTTGAATGTTTATCATAAATTATATTAATATATTGATCACGAATCTTATGAACATAATTAAGAAATGTTTGAATAAAAACCATGCTTTTATATGTAAAAGCTCTATTCAGGCGTCTATTCCCACTCTTTACGATATTCATATTTCCGGTTCAAATCCGGGCTGAGGCAGATTTTTTCTTGTTCTTAAAAAATTATTTGTCTGAAAAAATCGTTTTAACGAATTAAAATATGTATCATTTATAAACCTACTCTATTATTTTCAATGATCTCAGTTGGAGAATGAATCAACAAATTTGTAAATTTTCAAAATTATATCATTTTATGCAATTTTAAGTTAGAAACATTAAAAATTGAAAAATTGAAATTTTTAAAACCGAGCACTTTTTAAATTAGAAGTTAAATTATTAAATTATTTTAATATCAAATCGTTGTAAATAAATAACTATTTAATTGTTATTTATACATCAAAATTTGTTTTAAAATCTTTTAAAACGCTCTCTTAAAAAGATCTTTTTTTAATAAAAAAATCAATTTTTTCCAAATTTATAACTGTTCAATTTTTATTTATTCATCGAAATTTGCGTCCATTTTGAAATATTTCTAAATATTCTGGTAAAATTAATTTTTCAAAATGAAAATCATTCGAAACTTTCCCAGGAATCTTGAGACAATATTTTTATTATCTTAAAACCCGAGTCGAAATATAGGCCCTACTTTGAGGCTCTAAGTGGAAGTATTCCTTCTACTTTGAAGCTGCTTGTTCTACTAGCTCCTACTTAGCCGCTCTTGAAGATATTTTCATTCTATTTTGCTTCTACATAAATCTTAGCCCCTACATTGCAGCGCTTGTCTCTACGTTCTTGAGTTTCATTAACGTCTCCTTTGAAGCTCTATAATCTTCACAGAATTTTGAAGTTCTCTTTTAACGCTCTGTAACTTTTTGTATATTTTTAACTCCTCCTTAGACACTTCTCAATCTCTAAATTTCAAAAATATTTTCTTAACTCCTCGATAAACACTTCTTTAGCTCTGTATAACATTTTATAATAATTTTTGTTAACAAAAATCAAATACAAAGTTTGATATGATATCAAGACATCTATTCCAGAGGAAAATTGGCTCAACACTAATGTTTTATCTTTTCTTTTTCATAATATTTATCTTTGTTGTGAATTGTAATTTTAAAATTTGTTAAGTTGAATGGAGGGTCTTGAATGAAAGTTCTCAAAAGTCGATCTCTTCACATTTCTCAAAAAATATCGTAATCATAAGCAATTCCACGTCAAATCATCTCAAGGATTTCAGCTATTGTTAGTAATTCAGATGAAAATTCTTGTATACGTTCTTCAAGGTGTTGAAAGAAAAACGCTAGAATAATTTTTTTCTTAATCCAAAAACTTGAGGGATATTCAAAATTGAAAATTTTGGTCCACTTTTCTAAAATTTTCAAAACTTTCGTGATTTTAGTGCTATCAAGGTGATTTTTTTAATTATTCGTAATAGGACGCAGTTAAAAAAATATATATTTCTAAAACTGCGTCCTATTACGAATAATTGAACAAATATACCTTATTATAATTAAAATCACCAAAGTTATGAAAGTTAAAGAAGAAAAGACCAAAAATTTTAATTTTGAATATTTCCTAAGTTTTTGGATTTTTTTAACAATTATTTTGGGTTTTTTCCTCGCAACATCTAAGAGGAAGGATACTAGAATTTTCATCAAAACTATTAACAATGGCTGAAATTCTTCAGATGATTTGACATGGAATTGCTCTTATATATTTTTTACTCTGTAGAGTAACTTATTTTATGAAATAGATAGGATAGCGCTTACCACGTACCTATAACTGTATAATGTTATCTTTGATATTATCTTCATATATATTTTCTTTTGCTACAGTCGGCACCAGGTGCCGTTTGTCTGATTGGGCTGTTTTTAAGGGGTTAACCCTACTTGCCAATTTTGAAAAATTCGATTTTTGGGTTTTGACATTTTCTGAAAGTAAATTATTTGAAAAATATTTTCTGAAAGTCTTAATGAAATCTGAATGAAATTGTAGAAGTTATTCAGTCGGAAGCGTAGGCGGGTCCGTCTAGGTCTAGGCAGTTTCAGAACTTTAAATGCGTTTTTCTCGAAACGACTTTTTCAAAGTCGGTGAGCAAGATTTCTAGAAAACCGCTTAACCGATCATTTCCAAACTTGGCAACCTTTTTTGTGATATCAAAAAGCAGTACTTAATCGAAGGAATTTTTTTTTCATTTAAAACTTTTTTTTTATTTTAAAAACGAATGTGTTTTTTTTCGACAAAAATCGATTTCTCAACTTTGACTGGCCGCCATTCTGTCAAAAAAATTTTTTGTCCAAATACTTAGGTTAAGGACTAGAAAAACTTATAATTTCTTGAAATATTTTTGATTTTCCCATTTCGGATGATCGAGTCCTGAGCAGTGTTGCTCACCGCAATACACCTTCAAAAAATTATACTACGGTGTATCAGTAGTAGCTTATGAAATAATGTGTATTCTTGAATGAAAATTAGCGTAAATTATGTTTATATGGTACTCTTTTAAATATACAAACTTTGACCAAAAAGTATTTTTTCATTCTTCCAAAAAAAAATCGATAAAATTCACTTTTTTATTGCGTTGCAAGTAGGGCTAACCCCTTAACGACGATGGTCCCGAAAGTACACACACGGTTAGAAATAAGGAAATGAACATTTCTCCGATATAATTATACCTGGAATCTAACAGCTTTGACGTATCATTAATTTTGATTTATTGACTTCGCTCTCTTTGCAGTTCACATACAGTAACTGAAATTTAAAATTTTCACGCTCAAATATGGCGTCGCTGTCTTAACGCTTGCGCTCGCGTAACAAATACTTTGTTGTTTCCTCCCAGCTCGAACACCGCAGTTTGTAGAAATGTCAATTTTATTGGTTATAGTCAAAGAAAATATCTTTGTTTTCGTGATTAATGTTAAAATAATAATATCTGAAATGGCTTCAAGTGAAAAGAAGTTTGCGCTGGTCTGGTGGATAGATGATAAAAAACAAGATGTCATTCACTTATCATTGATTCCGAAGGAAAGTAGAGAAGTAGGCTGAGTAGCTCTTTTAAAGTCAAATGATATGGAAGAAAAAAAAACAATTCAGTTGGAAGCAAAAGTGCTAGCTATTGGCGGTAAATAGATAACTTTGCTTTACATTGTACTATATAATTACATTTTTTCATAATAATGACTCGAAATCTAACTTACTTGCATTCAATTCAACCAAAGAATACTTTGTATACATATTATTTCATAATTAGTTACTGATTTTTTTTGCAAAACCCTCAAAATATAATTTTATTTCTATAAACTTCCATTACTTATTTACAGAATTTGTTAAAAATAATTCATAATGTTTTCATTCCAATACCACAATAAATAATATTGAGAATATTTAAATTTTTACAACTTATTTTAATAATTTTTTTTCAAATATCCCGCCATTTAAATTTTCTTTAATGGTATTTATTTTCAAAATTGTACCCTATTATGTCATTTATTTCTTCTTATTCGATTCTGAAACTATTTAACTTTATTCTTCAGGCGACCGACTCCATTTTAAATCAGGCAGGGTTCTGCATTTGGAATCGCAGAATCTCTTGGGAGGAAATATGTTGTTCTTCGGAGGTTATTAGGCGATACGTATTTTTCCGATTTGCAAAAAAACAATCCCAAAAAGTTAGGCGTATTTGAATTTTGTGCTTGAATTTTGAGCAAAAACTCAATTTTTTTCTTCAAACCTCTATAACTTTTGACCTAATTGAGTGTTCATCGTCTCCTGCCAAAGCGCGACAGAACATTGAAAACAGGTTTAAAATTAACAAAAGGGGTTTTTCTTGAAAAATGAAAGATCGATTTTCTCAAAAAACCCACTTTGAATTTTTTGCCATTTTTTAAACTTTTACTTTGATAATGAAGATATCTTGTTAGTCTGCTAGCATGATGCTTATAAGATGCCTTTCTTCTATGATTAGAAACTTTTCAAAATTTTTTGGAAAAATAGAAAAAGTGTGGTTTTCCAGAAAATGTATTTTTTCATGTTTTCAAAATTCGAAGAAACGAATGAAAAAGATGTTCTTGAAAGCCCCACACTTTTTATTCTTCTGAATGTTTTTCAAATTTTCTGCTAATAGATGAAAGGCATTTTATAAGCACCTTGCGAGCTAAACTATTACCAAAGCACGAGCTCAAAAAAAAAATTGGCATATGGGGCATTATTTCTCAACTGCCCCAACTTTAAAAGTCATGTTCTTTTATTTTCTTAAAATTCAGGGAATATGTTCACCTACCCAATAGTACTTAATCGACAAATTTATAGACCACAAAAACCACCCCTCTCCAAGTGATGGGGGTGACATTTTCAACCCCAACGCCTGCACGGGTATTTTCAAAAGCTTGCAACTTCCTTTCTGTTTTATCGATTTAAATTTTTTATGAGGGTTTTCGAAAGGATATTTCTTACTCTTTTATTATACTTTATTAACGAAAAAAACTAAAAACGTTTTAAGCATTTTTTAAACAATTTAATTGTTTATTTAACTTTTTTAGCAATTTGGGGTATTTTTATTATTTTTTAAATACCCTCAAAAGAAAGCTTGACCTTTTGGCTTCAGAAAAGATCCTAAGCAAAAAAATGGTCCAGTGAATAGTTTCCGAGATATAGGCCCCGATGTGAAGGCAGTCCTAATGCTCGTGCTCAGACGCAATCCTTTAGTAGTCCACAGACTAGTTTGCAAGTCTACCATTCTTTCAACGCATTCAAGTTCATTCAGAATTACATTAAATTAGCTAGTACACAATTTAAGAATGCTTGCCGGTGGGTCAGAGGAAGTTGATTTATTTATTATTTGTTATAAACAAATAAAAAATGCAAACCACCCTGTTCAGAAGTGATGTTGATTTTTGTCAGTATGAATGATTCCTTACTATAATAGTTCGTCAGTTTACAATAATTATTGATTATTCATGGATATTCCATGAATAAGTGCCCAATTTAGCCATTGTTAATATATAAACAGTGCATTTACAAATGTGTCAACTACAGACAAATTATTAATTAACGCCTGTCGTCAACCTACGATCTATAAAATCATAGTGTCCTGAGTCAACCACGTGGAGGTGGCAGTGCGATTTTAGACTCCTTCGGGGTGCGTAATTCAAGTGAGTCCCCTCGCCTCTCACTATTCGGGGTGCTTGTTTTTTGTGAGTCCCCTCGTCTCTCACTATTCGTGGTGTTTAATTTTTATGAATCCTCTGGCCTCCCACTTCACAGTGTTTTTTAATTGGTTCGCCTTTTCTTTTCACCATTTTTCTTTTCTTTTGAAGTACTCTCCCTATTCAAGGTATGCTTAGGTTTAGGAAAAATGTCACTCTTCTCATCATAGAAAACTCGTTTAAGGTTCAGCTGTCCCTTATCATTAGGGGGGAAAGCATGGTACATGAGAGTACCGGGTATTGTGACAGACTTACTGAACCGATCTGCTAATTCCAATGTCATTGGTGAAATATCATCTTTAGAACTGAAGAGTACAACTGTTTCCATGCGATGGAATCGGAGGAAATTTAAAGCGACTTGCATCAAGAGCCAGCTTGCAGCGTCCAGCAGATAAACAGATTCTAAGTGCTCATGATTTATATAAATGGGCCAGAGAAAATTTAAAGGAAACAGTTGTACTCTTCTGTTCTAAAGATGATGATTCAGCAATGACTTTGGAATTAGCAGATCAGTTCAATAACTCTGTCACAATACCCGGCACTCTCAAGTACCATGCTTTCACCCGTAATGATAAGAGACAACTGAACCTTAAACGATTATCCTATGATGAGAAGAGTGACATTTTTCTTAAACCTAAGCGTACCTTAAATAGAGAGAGAGTACTTCAAAAGAAAAGAAAAATGGTGTAAAGAAAAGGCGAACCAATTAAAAAACACTGTGAAGTGGGAGACCAGAGGATTCATAAAAATTAAACACCACGAATAGTGAGAGGCGAGGGGACTCACTTAAATTAAGCACCCTGAAGAAGTCTAAAATCGTATACTGCCACCTCCATGTGGTAGTCTCTGTACACTATGATTTTACAAATCGTAGGTTGACGACAGGCGTTAATTAATAATTTGTCTGTAGTTGACTCATTTGAAAATGCACTGTTTATATATTAACAATGGTCAAATTGGGCACTTATTCATGGAATATCATTGAATAATCAATAATTATTGTAAAATGACGAACTATAATAGTAAGGAATCATTCATACTGAGAAAAATCAACATCACTTCTGACCAGGGTAGTTTGCATTTTTTATTTGTTTATAACAAATAATAAATAAATCAACTTCCTCTGACCCACCGACAAGCATTCTTAAATTGTGTATTAGCTGATTTATTGTAATTCTGAATGAACTTGAATGCGTTGAAAAAATGGTAGACTTGCAAACTAGTCTGTGGACTACTAAAGGATTGCGTCTGAGCACGAGCATTAGGATTGCCTTCACATCGGGGCCTATATCTCGGAAACTATTCACTGGACCATTTTTTTGCTTAGGATCTTCTTTGAAGCCAAAAGGTCAAGCTTTCTTTTGAGAGTATTTAAAAAAAAATAAAAATACCCCAAATTGCTAAAAAAGTTAAATAAACAATTAAACTGTTTAAAAAATGCTTAAAACGTTTTTAGTTTTTTTCGTTAATAAAGTATAATAAAAGAGTAAGAAATATCCTTTCGAAAACCCTCATAAAAAATTTAAATCGATAAAACAGAAAGGAAGTTGCAAGCTTTTGAAAATACCCGTGCAGGCGTTGGGGTTGAAAATATCACCCCCGTCACTTGGAGAGGGGTGGTTTTTGTGGTCAATAAATTTGCCGATTAAGTACTATTGGGTAGGTGAACATATTCCCTGAATTTGAAGAAAATCAAAGAACATGACTTTTAAAGTTGGGGCAGTTGAGAAATAATGCCCCATAGTTTCCAGAGTCTACCACGTGGAGGTGGCAGTGCGATTTTAGACTCCTTCGGGGTGCT
>CAKNXH010051340.1:0-22261 GCA_932178445.1 Andricus quercusramuli | reverse complement strand
TCTTCTTCTTCTTCTTCTTCTTGATTGTGGCTTATTGCTATTCAGCAAACGGCCAGAACTAAACATAAAATTTCCACACTTGTATTTTCCGAGGTAATTTCCATATATAGACCAGTCCAATGAGTGTGTTCCTCCAATCACTGAGAGCCCGAACGTAGACCCCAGTCGTGCCACCCCCAACCGCAAGGGAGGGAGCAGGACAGGAGACGCCGCCCGTGCTCAAACCAAACCATCCTTCCGCCATTTAGTCAAATTAGAGATTAAAGAATACAATTTCCCTTCCCGAAGAACCCCCCAATTTCGCTAACTGCCTCAGTATCTGGCTCAAAAATTAACTCCGACAGACTGAATTGATTTAGAGGTCTACCCGGAAACCGTCTGGAAAGATAGCCCAAGAAGGTTGGTCTACCTTCCGAAAGGAGGGAACACTCATGTATTAAATGGTCAAGATCTCTCAACCCGTCACCACATTCACATTCGCCCGGTATATTCCACCCCATTTTCCGGAAGTGAGTACCAGTACAGATGTGAGAAGTTCTAAGTCGCGTAATCAGGTTCAGGTACCTTCTGGAGAATCTAAAACCCCTAAACCAAGGCCTAGGGGTCTTAAACGCCACCCGATCAAAATATTCCCTCCTATAATTGACATTCCTCTCATACGGCCAAAGACGTGAGCACCAAGACTAAAAATCCTGCCTTATGCTGCTCACCATATCCCCTCTTTCCAGCCCCGTTTGAAGTCTGAAAGGCAAAAGTCTTGCAGATCTCGCACACAGATCAGCGGCTTCATTTCCTGGGATTCCAGAGTGAGCCGGGACCCACATCAACACAATTGAGTGACCAAGTCTGGACGCCCTCGCCAAAAGATCCCCAATCTTTCGTGCCAGAATTGGGCCCCGAGGATCCAAGAACCTATCTCTAATACAACACAAAGCGGATTGAGAGTCCGTGCAGATGACAAAACTCCCTATACCCCCCTTCAGAACATGCTTGATAGCGGATAGTATCGCATATAGCTCAGATGAGAGAACCGAAAAACCCCACTGAAGGGGAAGACCAAATCTGAAATCCAACTCCGGAATGTAAAAGGCACAGCCCGAGGTCAACTCCTATCTAATAAAACGCTGCTCAAGGCTGGTGACCTTCTCAGCATAAATCACCCACCTATTGAGACTCTCGGTTTCCTTTCTCATGTCCTTACCCCCCCCCCCCCCCAGTAACAGAAGTTTTGGTGGGACTGACGTTACAGCTTGACTCCACCATAAGACAAATCACTGCTTAATTCGGACATGATTTCGACTCGCAAAACAAATCTCGCGCATACAGGTGATAGTTGGGAGTACAATCTAAACATGAATTATACAAACAATAAAGTAGCCTCGGAATGGACTGAAACTCGTATTGACCAAAGGCATGCACACGGTAAGCGTAAAGGTCTTGTTTCGGGCGATGAATGGAGACTGGGTGTTTGGAATGCTAGAGGAGTGAATGATCTTAAGATAAGAGAACTACGATAAACTATGCACGTAAGGAAACTAGACATTCTTTGTGTACCTGAGACAAAGAAAAAGGGTTGCGAATTTAGAAAAATAGGAAATGGGGTGTTGAAAGGCGGTTGTGAAATATCGTAGTCAAGGGGTCGGTTTAATTATGAGTGAAAAAGCAAGTCATCATCTCATAGAGCATAATTTTGTATCACCCAGATTGCTGTGGGCTAGAATGAAGGTAGGAATCAGAAGATTATTCATCGTAGCATGCTACGCACCAGTTGATAGCGATTCGTGGGAAGTTAAGGACGCCTTCTGGGACACTCTAAATGATACAATAAGTATTTGCGATCAAGGTGAAAGAATAATTCTGCTAGGAGATATGAACGGATTGGTCGGTGTCCAACGTCAGGATACAGATACAGAAAGGGTGCTAGGTAATTTTGGAGATCCAACAAGAAAAAATTATAACGGGGAAAAGCTAGTTAGTTTATGCTTAGAAAAGGGCCTATTTATTACAAATACTTGGTTTAGACATAAAATGATCCACATCTACACCTGGCGTAAAGGAAATAGCCACAGCATAATTGACTTTGTTATTGCGGATGAAAGATTAAGAGAACTAGTTAAAGATACAAGAGTCATGAGGGGTTCCGAATGCAATTCTGATGATTACCTTTTAGTCTCCAAAATAAACTTAGGGCGGGGATGGAGAACAAAGAAAACAAAGAAAACGAAACAAACACGAATAAAAATTGAAAATTTACAGAGACAAGAAGTGCAAACAGAGTTTAAAAAGAGGTTAACTGAAAGCATAGATAGGGCAACGTGGGAAGCGCTTATAAGCAATAAAGAGATAGAGGGCGCGTGGACTTTATTACGGGATGTCATTGTCAAAACTGCGACCGAAGTATGTGGTACAGCGGTTGTAGGAAGAAAGTCTGGCGATGCGTGGTGGAATGATGAAATTGCGGCAGCCCAAAAAGAAAAGAAAGAAGCGCACAATAAAACGCTGAACATGACAGGTCTTAGCGATGAGGAGAGAACTAGACTTAAAAATGATTACAGACACAAAAATAGGAAAGTTAAACGACTAGTCAAAGAGAGTAAAGAGAAAATCAGAACAGAAGAAGAGAACAAAATAAAAAACTGCTTTGAAGGAATTATGAAACTATTATATAAACAGTTGAAGGAAAGTAAAAGTACAGAGTTTGCTAGCATGAG
Organism: Andricus quercusramuli; assembly: GCA_932178445.1. Taxonomy (NCBI): domain Eukaryota; kingdom Metazoa; phylum Arthropoda; class Insecta; order Hymenoptera; family Cynipidae; genus Andricus; species Andricus quercusramuli. The sequence goes on along the minus strand of CAKNXH010051340.1, from coordinate 19,550 downwards.
AAACAGCAAAGGCGAAATGCTATATGATATAGACGGAATAGTAGACGCTTTGAAAGAGTCTTGCAAAGAACTATTGGGAGGTGAAAATATCGGACAACAAAACTGCGACATAGAAGATAATGCATTAGAAAACCCAATTGAAAAAGTCTGTGTCACTGAGGTCAGAGATATAATTAAGAACTTGAAAAACGGTAAGGCTGCGGGTATAGACAATATTAGCGCTGAAATGCTTAAATACGGTGGCGAGTACATACCTCACAGGTTGTGCGAATTAATAAATTTATGTATCGAAACGGGAGAAGTCCCAGACGATTGGAGAAAAGCGATTATCGTACCAATATACAAAAGAAAAGGAGATAAAAGCAACTGCAGTAATTACAGAGGTATCAGCCTACTAAGTACCGTAAGTAAAATATACTCAAAAATACTTATCCGTAGGTGTAATGCAAATTACAGAAGAGAAAATATGGGAAGTCCAAAGTGGATTTATGCCAGGAAGATCATGTACGGATCAGATATTTAGCCTAAGACAGGTCGCAGAAAAAAGTTTGAGAGTAGGAAAGAAAGTCTTCTGTGCATTTATCGATCTAGAAAAAGCATTCGACACGGTAAATAGAAGTAAACTTTGGGAAGTCCTTAAAGAGTATGGAGTGAATGGGGGGCTCCTACAAGCAATAAAAACAATATATACAGGTAGTAAAGCGAGTGTAAGGGTAAATGGGAAAGAGAGTGAATGGTTCGATATTATGCAAGGCGTGAAACAAGGATGCGTTATGTCCTCTTGGCTTTTTATCATATTCATGGATAAGTGTCTTAGAACTGCCCTCTTCGACGAAAAAGGTGTAGATCTCGAAACCGTCAAGGTACGTGGGTTGGCTTTCGCGGATGACAAGATTGTTATGGCAGAATCAGTCGAAGACTTGCAAAGAATGTTGAATAAACTTAATACAAGCATGAAGAACATGGACCTCAAAATTAACGTGAATAAAACGAAAGTCATGGTGTTTGAGGGAAAAAGGGAGAAAACAACATGCAACATAGTTCTAAATGATGAGAAATTAGAACAAGTTGACAAGTACGTATATCTATAGGTAGTCTATTCACTAACGACGGAAAAATAGATGGTGAATTAGATAGGCGCATAAATAAGGGTAAGCAGGTTATCGGTAGAGCAAGATCCATCCTCACAAATAAAAACATATCAAAAAAAGCTAAAATGGCCATACATAACTCTATTTTCGTACCGACTGTACTATACGGTAGCGAGACATGGACCAGTCAAGAAAAAGACAGGAGTAAAATCAACGCGATCGGCATGAAACCTCTGCGCATAATATGCGGGAAAACACTGATGGACAAAGTACGAAACGAGACAATCCTCGAAGAATGTGGTACAGGGGAGACACTAGTTGACATATGGGAAAGAAATCAGCTAAGGTGGTTCGGACATCTTGAAAGAATGAAAGATGAACGACTGACCAAGCAAGTGTATAAAGGTAAAGTAAATGGCAAAATGCCCAGAGGTAGACCGCCGAAAGAATGGTTAGAATCTGTGAATGAGACACTAATACGAAGAGACATAAGAAGCCATAGAAATACAAGAGCCTGCATGAAAAAATGCATGGACGTGAATGAAGCTAGAGTAGTATGCCAGGACAGAAATATATGGCGACAAATAGTTTATAAACAGAGTGGCAATAGAGTGAATGATGCCTGAAACAAAGACCTTGGATACTAATGGGCCCAGGTGGGGAACCATACATAATAATTTTGTGAGGCTCCTCACTTGGGGTGATCGCTAGAGAGATTGATCAGCAACCTGGGTCGGAGCAGTGTTGCGGAGTGAACGTGTAATTTATATAAATAACACGAGAACTCCAGATCAATCTAAAACATCTATACATAACACCTACATACCCATCCACCCTATACCCATATACCGATCAACCTCATACCTATATACCTATTTCACTACTTTCCAACCGAACAAGTCACGCCTACCCCGGAAGGGAAAAGGCTTAATGGTATAATAATTAAATTTGATAAAATAATACGAGTATTTTCACGAGTAAAGCTATTCTTTAGTAAGTAGAATTACTCATGAAATATCAGTTTCAGTCGCCTGCAGAGTTTTTGCAGTTACACGAGTCTTAAAATGTATAAAGCTATAGTTTCAAGTATTTTGTCATTTCTACAAATAACAAGCAGGTAATCATATCTATCACAAAAGGTGACATTCACGTTAAAACTCTATCGGACTTGGTATATGCAAAACCGAACAAACTAGTGGATTTCCGATAATTGACCAGAAATATCTAGTCACGGGTTGGCAGGCTTCCTTTGTTTCGCCTTGGCGTTATTGCATTTTGAACGAATTGCCGCCTTGAAGAGTTTCTTCATAAGTGTCGTATTTCCGAAAATTGCTGTTGCCATTTCTAAAAACAAAAAACATTTATATTTTGGTAAGCTTTAGTAACTATGTCTGGAGAGCTTTATATTTTAGTAACATTTAAGTTTATAAACGTTTTATATTTTTGAATAGCATTCACGTTTTTTTTGAACTCCAAATGTGATTAAACAATGGTCACTCATATTGTTTTTCAATTTCCTACAAAAAAAACAATATAAAAAACATACATAAAAATTATTATTGTCTAAGAAATTATTGAGTGCTTTAATTCGAATGTTGACAAAAGAGGCACCTATTGATCGTCCTACTTAGAAAATCTTCAACCGCAGTGTCTACTAATTTTCGCCCACAAAATTCCGGTTAATTCCAGGTTTTTCCCAGTTGTATATAAGGTAAATGCACCTCTTTGCGTCCGTGTAAGGGTTACGCTAGAATTTAAGACCAATAAACAAGTGTAATACATTCCGATTCGCTAAAAAAAACTATTACTGATCTAAGAACATATATTATTCTATAGAAAAAAAATTTTGTTTGAACAAATTGCTATAAATTGCACCAGAAAAATCGAAAATCACGCAAAGCTGTCAAAGTACGTCGTTGTGACCGCCTGATTCGTTTTTGGATGTATTTGCGTCCATGGGGTGCCCCTAATTGCGACCGGATGCAAACTGGTACTTGTAACATTTTTATAATGAATAAAAATAATATAATAAATAAATAAATCAATAAATGAATAAATTTGATGTGATAATGAATCGTTCGGTCGTAAATAGGGACAGAATTTGCAGGAACACATTTGCATTCGCTCTTCAAAGGTTATGATAGACTAGAATTACTCCGATAAAGCTTACGTCACTTCATACGTTTTACCGCGGGAAAAAAACAGTGCATATGGAAAAAGTGATATTTTTATCTTCACTTACGACAATTTTTAGCACAAATACACTCACAATTCAAGTATTCCGAATATTTTGAACAAACGGTCGCACGCATGTACATCCAAATTATCTTGTACCACTTAGCGACTATTGTAAAAAATAAATAATTCACTGAACATTGGCGTGATGAAATCGGATTTTTGAATAGCTTGTTGATCTGGATTGCACACGACACTTGACTCACCTGATAATTATTTCTCCAGATCCGCAACAATTACAAAATTGACAGTCCGTTTCGCAGTCCGCTCTACACGGAAAAAATTAGTTGTTGAAATTTTGAATGACTGAGTCAACCACTCTAGGATAGGGTTAAACGTATGTCATAAATTGGAAGAATCGTCTTACAAACCTTGATTGATAAATGTTTAAAAAGTAGAAAGAGTTGTCGAAAGTACAAAATAATTTTAATGAAAATGTGAAGACCAGAGGAATAGAGTTCTTGAAACACTGATACACTAATGCTTCGAAGTCAGTCAATGAAACTTTCGATGACTCCTAACGAGTTTTTAGAAAACAGTATAGCCAAGTTAAAAAAATATATATTTCGCGGTTATATTTACTCAGTGAAAAGTCAAATTTAAATCCGCGCTCATTTGTTCATTGCCGGTGACCGCGACTCCATTCAGACTGATACATATACCGCTTCACTTGAGCATCCAATTTGACTGTACATTGTGAATATATAGATACGTAGAAGACAGTCATCGAATTCTTCGACAACTTATAAATCAGTTATTCGTTTCTGGGCTAGAGTTATTGTATTCCAAATTGTTTGGAATCTGGAGGACTTTTCATGAACAATTGAATGTTTGCCTTGAACTTTGTCAAAATCTGCTGAATAAAAATTCGAAAACTGATGTTCCTAGATTGTCTTCCAATAATTCGATGACTTTTTTCACTTTTTCCATGAAGTTTGCGGTTCTTTAATCACAATTATACGAGATTCTAAAAAGAAGTGGCCTATCCTAGAATGGTTGACTAGTCAAGTGAAGTTTCGACAACTTATTTTTTCCGTGTACTAAGAATTTGCTCTCTGCACACTGGTAAACATAAATGGCCACTTACGGCGCGCAACATGAAAAATGAAATTCGTATCATATTTCTAAATTTCGATAAAAAAAATATTTGAATGGAAACGCATGTAGAGTATTGTCAATAGAATAAAATAAATACTCTGCATGAATCAATAAGCATAATAATTTATTAAATGTACTATTTTTAATCAGGTTAGGACGCAAATAGGAGCACGGACGCAAAGAGGTGCATTTACCTTATCAAATCACCTCTTACTAGAATCGCGAATAAAACGCATTTAAGAAAAGGTTTTCCCAGGTGTAATTTTATGCGATGCGATAGCTTATTATATTTAAACAAAATTATACTTTTGTAATGCATGGTGCCTAAAACTTACAATGAAATATAATAGAATTTCGATGTCTTAATTATCTTCACAGATTTGGTTAACATGACAATTGTTTTTTTTAACATATCTTTGGCTAATTATTTTTATATTCTAATTGGTGAATAATTCTTAGTTATTATTCTTAATTCCTTTGGCATCAGCATTTCAAAGAAATTCCAAAAGACTTCCAAAGATTTTTAATTATTTCACAAAAATTTAAAGTCATTCCAAAAGATTGTAATCATTTCACAAAGATTTCTAAACGTTTCAAAGATTTCAAAAGATAAAAAATAATTACAGAAAGATTTCAAGCGTTTCAAAGAAATTCACAAAGATTTCAAATTATAATAAATCATCTCAAAATTATTTCAAAAGAGTTTGAATCATTACACAAAGATTTCTGATCATTTTAATTATTTCAAAAGATTTAAAATAATTTCTTAAATAATTCGAAAAATCGGAAATTATTTGACAACAAAATTTCAACAAATTTCAAAGCTTACAAAAGATTGTAAATCATTTAACGAAGATTTTTAAAGATATCATACATTTCAAAGAAATTTTAATAATTTTACAGACATTTCAAAAGATTTTCATGATTGATAAATATTTCTTAGATATAATTCAGAAGATTCCAAAAAATTTCAAAGATTTTGCAGCAATTTCCTAGATTTCAGAAAGATTTGCAAAATTCCAAAATTTTACGAAGATTTCAAAGATTTCGGAAGATTTCAAAAGATTTTACAAAGATTTCGCAAAATTCATAAAGATTTGCAAAGATTTCAAGACTTTTCAAGATATTTCCAAGATTTCGCAAAGATTGTTAAATAATTCCTAGATTTCAAAATTTCATAAAGATTTCGCTGATTTCAAACATTTTGAAAAAATTGACAAAGAATTGAAAATAATTCAAAAGATTGTAAATAATTTCACATAGATTGCAAAAGATTTCAAAGATTTGATTTTGAAGGATTCAGAAAGACTAATGATTTCACAAAGATTACAGACGGTTTCTAAATATTTCCACGATTTCGCAAAGATTTCCATGATTTCACAAATTTTTGAAAAGGTTTTGAAGATTTTAAACATTTCAAAAAAACGAACAAAGATTTTAAAGATGGTAATTATTTGAAAATAATTTCAAACGATCTTCAATCATTTCACAAAGATATCAAGATTTTTATCATGTCACAAGGATTTCAACAGTCTTAACTTTCGATATTTTTAAAAACATTCCAAAAATTATGAAAGGGCTTAAATTAAAAAAGTCTGCACAACAAAGTACAATTTCATAATAATTATTAATTATATATCTTGTACAGAACATCATTCGTTCAGAGATTGAAGATTGCTCTCAATTGTTATACAATTTTTGAAATGTTATAATTTCTGAATATTTTTTTATCATATTCATTACAATTCTTGAATTTATTAATCTTCTCAAATAAAAATGAAAAATATAACATTTTCAGAAACTTCGAATGTACTTCCCGATTTTATTCTAACTCTTGGCTATTTCCCGGGTTTTGCGGTTTTCCTGCTTAGTAGACGCCCTGCCTAACGTAGTTTAAAAAAATCTGGCATTAATGTTCAAGCTGAAGTTGATTAAAAATGTTGTGCTCAATTATTATTTGAATCGGTCACAATTTCACTAGTGCTACATCTTAAGAAAGATAATGCAGTAGGAATTTTCGGATCGGGATTAGGTTTTTTCGTTTTCGTATCTAAATTTCAGTATCAATTATATTTTTTATTTTTATATTGCGATAAAAAATGGCTCGAAGAATCAAAAATAATAATCATTACCATATATATATATATATATTTTAAAACTCACAAATATTGAAGAATCGAGTCCCGATCCGACAAGTCCTACTGTAATACGAAACTATATGAAATTGTGCATTCTGAAAAATATGGAGACAAGAAAGTTAATAGAAATCCAGGTAATTGAAGACTTACTGTCCATTGGATCAACACATTGTGGGTCTAATTTCAACGGTGGTGGCTTGCTGTTATTTTAATGAGCGTTACTCTTTTTCCCCGTCAATGAAGAACGCTGCAATTCGATTTTGTCGAAAACTGCAGTACAAAGATCTGCTGTGTACTTTGAAATATCTGTTCTTCTACAGTTTTCGACAGATAGGAGGCTGCACAGTCTGTTTCCAATTCTTGTGTATCGGTTCCGTTGCTGTAAGTGTAAACATACATTATTTAAGAATCTAAATGTAAATCCAGTTATTTTTTAACAAAGTTGCGACAAAATTGCGGTGAAACTGACCCTCATAAATATTTTTTATCGAAATAATAAATAAATAACACTTTTACTGCGAGCAATTTATGAGGTAGCATATTGCTTTTTCATATATTTTAAACTTCAAGGAACGAAAACAACCAAATTTGAGAAAATATTTGCAAGTGTGTGTGTCCAAATTCAGTTGTTTTTTTATTATTATAGTTTAGAATTTTTTTCTTGCATTTCTAAGAACTTTTTCAATACATGAAAAAAAATTGGTAGCGAAAGGGTTATAGGAATAGCCAGAATATTAGTATTAATAGTATTAGAACTGTTCCTTTCTTCAGCAGAGTATCATCTATCACATTAAAATCAAAGCTTACCGGCTCATTTGCATCGAGACGTGCAGCTCGAGGCTCGCCACTTACAACGTCCTGCAGCGACTCAGCACTCCTTCGCCGAATTCCATTTTCTCTCGATTGCCGGAGAGTATCGCAATTTTCCTCCAATTCATAATGTTATTTAGCGATAACAAATATTATACTCCATGACAATTGAGCAGTCCTTAAACTCAAATAAATCAATAAAGTAATGCACAGAAGAAATGCCACGTACAATAGGCTTCTGCGACTTAGGACTCCTACGTCGAATTCCATTTTGGTTCGATTGTCAGATAGTGGCATAATAAATTTAATTTCGATATTCTAAGAAAAATGAACTCACGACACTCTGAGAAGAATCATTTTCCTCATTTTCGACGTCTCCCATCGATGAAACATTATTATCTCTTTTCCCACCTTTTTAGATCCGAAACCCTGACTGCGGTTGACACCATTTTGTCGATTACATGCAGGGTATTTAACCCATTTAAACGTTTCCTGGGGTGCAGAGATGTGGTAAATAATCTTTTTCTGTACCAATGAAGGATTTTTATTCTCATCTTTGAAATAAAAATCTGAGCCGCGTACCAAAGAATGTTTATTCTGACAATAGGCTTGATTCCATTTTCCCATATTAGAAAAATGAAGCGTTTTCGAAGGTTCCCGAGGTATAGAGATGTGGTTCTGAGTCCTTGACTGAAACAATGAAGAATTTTCAGAATGTTGGTTCGATTCAGAACCTGACTCACGTTCGAAGAAATCTTGATCCTTACTGCCAACTTTCTGTGGTGTTCCCTTCTTAAAATCCTTATCAGGATATTCAACGAGTTTCAAAGTTTCTACAGGTACGGATATGTGGTCCGGAATATTTGTCGCAATCAATGGAAGGCTTTCATACTCGTGGTTCGATTCAGAACCTGAGCAACTTTCGAATAAATTTTTATCCGGATTTTCATCATGCTGCTATGTTCCCTTATTAGGATGTTTAAAGGTTTTTAAAGTTTTCATTGGTGCGGAGATGTGGTTCCAAATATTTGTCTGAATCAATGGAGAACCTTCATCCTCTTGGTTCGATTCAGATCCTGAGCCGCATGCGAATAAATCATCACCCTGGCTGCCAACTTTCTGTGGTCTTGTTTTATTAAGATACTTATTAGGACTTTTAGCGGTCTCTAAAGTTTCCACAGGTGCGGAGATGTGCTTCGGATTATTTGACTGCATCAATTAATCAATTCATCCTCTTGGTCAGATTAAGAACCAGAGCTGCGTTCCGATAAATCTTGATCCTGACTGTCGATTTTTTTCGATCTTTCATCTAGGCTCAAACCAACTTCCGAGCTATCATCCAAGCCTTTACCCTACAAGAAACAATACAGAAGAAAACCATTCACAGTAATAACCAGTGCGTCTAGCGACCTTAAAAACCTGGAAATCTCCTTGAATTTTTCACGAGAACCGTTTAGAAAAAATATTGTTATTGAAAAATTCGTTATTTATCAAGATATGATTTATCTTTTGTTTATTACAGAATGAATAAAGAGTTTTCAAGGCACATTTTGTAGACTGTACTAATTATTTTATAGATTTCAAAGAACAGACTTTAATATTGTGAATAATTCTAAAAGTCTTTAATTTCATCTCCGCTAATATAGAATATTGAAGTATAAATTTTGTTGTGGTATTCAATTCGCAAATTATAAAAATTATTAGCTGAAAATTTCGATGTTAATATAGTTTTTTTTCCAGAATTAGACTGAGTTATGGCCACAGAACGGATTTTTGGAGTGGTCATGACCACTCGGGTTTTGAGTGTACACAAGAATTCAAAAGGTTACAAAATATTTCTAAAGATTTCAAAATATTTCAAATATTTTTTACAAAGATTTCACGGATATCAATGATTTAAAAAAGGCATGCAGGCCAGATTTCAATTATGATTTCAACACATTTTCACAAACATTATAAAACTTTAAAGATTTAAACGATTTCAAAGATTTGAAAGAGGGTACAGCACACCAGATTTCGAGATTTCAAAGCATTTCAAACATTTTGAACGATTTCAGAAGGTTTTAAAACATTTATGAAGATTTAAAAAGATTGCATAAAGATTTTAAATAATTAAATGATTTCAACGAATATAAAAGATTTTATAAGCAAAGATTTGAGTAAGATTTCACAACTATTTCAAAGATTTTCAAGATTCAAAAAAGGCGTGTACGCTAGATTTAAAAGTTTTTATAAAAATTTCGCAAAGATTTTAAACATTTCACAAAGATTGCAAGGATTTCAAAGATTTGAGAAAGCCATGTATATTTTACATCATATTTCAAAGACTTCACAAAGATTTCGAAGATTTCACAAAAATTTAAAAGATTTCATATAAAATTCATTTAAATTTCAGGAGGATACGAGCATTTTAAAGATTTCAACAAGGGAACCAGATTTCAAAGATTTCTAAATATTACAAAGATTGGAAATGATTTCAAAATTTATTTGAAGATTTCAAAATATTTGACCAAAATTTTAAATATTTCAATGATCTGAAACGAATACAAAATATTTCAAAAGATTTCGAAGAGTTTTTAAGGATTTCAAGAATATCAAAGATTTCGACAAGGGAGATATACACAAACATGAACACAAGATTTTAAGGATCTCAAATTTTTGTTTGACAATTTCAAAAGAGACCTTGAAAATGCGATACATGTATTTCACATGTTTAATTGTCGTAATTGAAATTTATTTGGAGGGACATAGAATGGATAATACTTTACATTAAATATTAATGATAAATTTACATGAAAAGCGGCAATCAGGGTTAATTTTTTGGAACGCATTCACAGATTACATATAATAACATTTCTTACCTCGTTATATTTATTTTCGATTCATATTTTGATTAATCCGTTTCCACTGTATTTACCAACGGCATTACGCACAATTTATCCTCGCCATACGGAATACAAACACATTTTCTTTCAATCATTGCAGGGAAAAAAGGAATTCTGTTCTCTGATTCTTTCATAATTATCGAGAAATGAGCAGATGTAAACTTCTGATTTTTGCAGAGCACTTCATTTTGATTTTGCAATTCTTTACCCAACAAAATTTGATGGTACGTATTTCTTAAAGTTTTAACACAAAGAAGATGTGTTATTGATAGAAATCGCCCATTTGAAGTTTTTATAACACAGTTTTTTCTTTTTAGAAGTCTTGGATACATACTGCTGTGGAAAAGTGTGTGTTGAAAAATGAATCGATCAAATGATGTAGCGTCAATTTTAACTTCTTCTTTGAGAAATTGTTCAATTAATAGTTTCTGTAAATTAGTTAAATTAATTTCTTGACCAACGCCGAAGACACTCAAATCTTCTCCATACTGAATGCACCGTCTGACTTTGCACTGTTCCTTAATGGACTGAAATATAGTTTTTCCCCTCAAACTGCAATCAGGCCTATTAAAAACTGTTGAACACAGCTTTACGTATTTCAATCGTGCATAAAATTTCACAATCTGCTCTGGAATATACTGAGTCCCCTTGAACAAAACTTTCAGCACCCCATTATAATGTTCAAACGGAAAGGTTGACCATGAACAAAGGGCACCGAAGTTTTTTACGCTTTGGGGAATGTTGCAAATGGACATTATACATCATATACTTTTTGTCATACAATGATTCAAATTGAAGAACAAATAATCGAATAGCTGCCGTTGCTGCTGTGTACTCAGCTTCACTTATTTTTGTTTGCAAAAAAATCTGAATGCTGTAAGCAAATAAGAACCAATGCTGGTAATATTTATTTGGCAATAATTCTTTGAAGCACACGAGAGAGTAGTAAATGAGGAAGTTTTTCCATTCAGATGCCTTCCAGAAGGCGCACTCAGTTACTGATCGAGGGCAACGTGTTAATTCGCATGGAGTTTTCATCCGCAAGAGTCGATTATCCACCTCATTTATTTTTCTTCCCAAATACCAATCTTCAGTATGATACTGTGAATTGAATAATAAATCCACCACTAGTTCAGTAACATCTTCAGTCACAGAATGCAGGTACTCTGGTGGGAACGACAAAATAATGTGAAATATTGGTAACCGCATTACAATGGAAGGCCCTTTTACGCCATTAACATCTTTTTCTTTTGTTTGGTTAACAACTTTCTCCACATCTCTGTTGTGTTGCTCGCACGAACGCGATTCGTGTTTGTCTCCGCAGTACACTCGGCTGAAGCCAGATCCAAATGGAACAACTTCTCCAGGGTGCAGGCAATAAGTACAACCATGTGATCCATTATACTGCTTTAGATTTTGAACTGTACATCGTGCAACTGAATCAACAGGTGCAAGTAATGTGTGAACTTTGATCGGGATTGGTTCTGCATGTATGAAAGTTTCGCTCTCGAAACCTGTTTCATGTAGTTCTATCAATTCCTCAATAAACGGGTTTAATAATAAATTCATTGGAGATTTCTTTGACGCAAACCATATTCCACAACACATCATGTTGTCTTTCCTTAGCCGGTACGGTAACTCGTTGACTTGTACCAAAATGGCCCAAATGGATGTTCTTGCTGAAATTAAAGTTTTAATGCCATCTACGAAACCACGAAAATCTTCGAAATATTTGCTTCTTATCAGCTGAATTAATTGTTCTTTGAGAGGAACATAAATATAATAGTGTCCAGCTCTGTGCTCTTCACGTTTTACAAATTCTACATTGCACTTTTCGCAATTTACTTTTTCAGAATTTCCAAATTTCAGAATACAATCACAGTATATGCAAAAATAATATCTTATGGTATTGGGATTTGGGAACGATTTCAAGAAATGATATTTTGATCCATGCACGTCAAATGGCAAATAACAATCTATGACTCGTAAAGTGCTATCTAAAGCACTATCTGAGAATCCGAAACGAAGAGATTGTGCTAATATTATTGCTTCACTTTCTTCCTTTGACAGTTTGCAAGTTTCATGAATCGGAATTCTGACCTGTAAATTAAGCGCGTTTTCAAATAACTATAATATAAATTCATTTATAGAAAATGCAACGAAAATAGAAGCATATTTAATCATTTTCTTGGCAATGTTTTTTTCAGAAACAATTTTAATTTATTTACATTTTTCTTATTGCTAAAAGGGATAGCGCACCTCACAAAAAATTGGTTAATATTTTTTTCGTGTTAGTATACTGAAAATTAGAAACTTTTTGAAATAATTTTTTAATAAAAGGTACTAAGATGGCGATACAACTTCAGGGATCACAGCGCAAATTGACCTCACTGTAGAAACTAACTATAACTAACTATAACTATAACTATAGAAAAAATGTCTTTAGCTTTTAATTTTTCGAACGAATGACTCTGAAAATGAAAAATGCCTGTATTCTTTGCTTTACAATTAGTTTTGTTGATTTAGATCACATTGCATAATGTAATCACATTCAGTAACCAATTACCACGATGAAAGTAAATCTATTACCTCATTTTTGTCAACATAATCTTCTAATCTTATTGAAAAAATTTGATCAGCATCATAAAAAATGTCATCTTCAGATTCTCTTTCCTCAAAATACACATCTTCTTGTGATTCGTTATCAATAATTTCATTATGAACGTCTTGAAAAAGAAAGTCTTCATACTGATGAGTCTGTGCATTATCGGCTGCCTCGTTTTGATTGTCTCTTTCCGTTGTAATAGTGATTGTATCCCGATTTGTAATATCACAATCCGCATCAAGAATAACAATCTACAAAAAATACTATCCGTGTTACAGAAGTAGTGGCAACTGAAAGCCGGTATTTATTACCATTTAGAATTTAGATTTAGAAATAACATTAATATATACACTAGACTCTACCCAGATAACAAAATATCGACACTGAGCCCACATGGTGCGTGCACGATGTGCAGAATTGTCGACACGCTGTGATGGCGAAAATGCCGACACATGTAACCTCATATGCGTCGCATATGCGCCGCACGTCGTGTCGACACAGCGTGTCGACACACTGCCCTTACAATACATCCACATATGCGACCCACGTCGTGTCGACACGCGTGTGTCGGGAAAAAGCCCTTGCATAATTATAATAATTTAAAACTGTTTATTATTAATTGAGGGGCCGGATTAAATAAGGGGACATAAATATGTCCCCTTATATGATCTGTTCTCTCAATTAAAAAAGTTTCAGGAACAATATAGCAACAAAAAAGGAGGTTAAATTAATATATATTCAGCAATATATTTTATTAATTCTATTCGACTTTTGAAGTTTCCCATGTAAAATGAATGGGGAAAAATCAGTTTTTTGAGTTTTTGGAATTATTACTTGAAACCAAAAATGTCAATTTTGTATGAAGTCGACCTTTTGAGCACTTTATTCTCGTTTTTTTTCTACTTAAAATTATTTCTATTAGTCTAGTGGAATACTTATCAGCATTGGTTAATAAATTTTCGATAATTTGAACAAATTAATTTTTTTAGACATTTCGTTTTCTCCTAAAAATTATTACTATTGGTCTAGTTGAATGTTTATTAACATTGGTTTAGTAATTTTCAATTATTTGAACAAATGGAATTTGTTTTGGGGGGGGGGGGGTCGTTGGCCTCTAGTATGAAAATAAATGTTGCCATGCGTTTTTGGACCTCCATAATATACCTGCAGTTTTAAAAAAATGTAATTTACAGACTTCTGTAATGCGTTGGAAAAGCATAAAAATGCACATCAGGGCCAGTATTTTTAAAGCTGTTGAAGCAGTTTACACAATTCGAATTGCCCTCTTTCTAGCTTTTTGACTGCGTTCTGTCGCTTCTGTCATAATCAACAAATCTAAGAAAAAAGTTTTTCCACATAACATAGCGAATTGTTAAAAAAAGTTCCACTTAAAACTCAAGAAAATTAGTAAAATACTCAATGTCATTTAAATTAAAGTAAAATATGCTCCGCAAATATTCTGGGATGATTGAACTTTCTAACCTCAAAATCTGACAACTAGCATTACTTTTACAAAAGTAATAGATCGTATAAATATGCAAATATATGTAATATTACTTATCCAATTAACACAATAATTTGTCCTGATACCTTTTCGAAAAACAAGAGTACTGACATGCGTTATGTGATATTTGTAATCCGATAGGATCGAGATCTGTCATAGACAGAGAAATTCAAAAATCAACACCGATCAAACCGTTTCATGAACTAGGACAAAAGTTTTTTTCCCCTAAATCGAGATTTTATCAGTTTTCCTACATACACCTTTGTTATCCGATAGTTAAACTCTTATTTTCAGTAAAAATTTATTTATTTTCAATCGCATGTAAACAAGTGGAGTGCCTGCGCTCGCCATATTTGATCGAATGACTGCGCGTGCGCTGACAAAGCGGGAAAGCTTTGAAAATAGCCTACGCTTTTTTTAATATGAATTATATAATTATAAAAAATATATATATTTTTTGTCTATAAAATCATGATAAAAAGTAAATAAATTGCAAATTACTAGATCACATAATTTTATATTATATATGTGGAATCAAATTCGGTTTATTCTGTATAAGAGTCAGGTTTCAGTTGTGTGTTATTCCGTACATTGAATCATAAGTCTGTTTTTATCAATTTTGACATTTTGACTTTTGGAGATTAGTAGATAAGGTAGGCGGGTTCTGGACCACTTTTACAAGACGGGTTCTAAGCCACCGTTTCTGAGCCACTTTTACAAGACGGGTTCTGAGCCACTTTTACAAGACGGAGTTTGGATATGTATGACATCATCATAAATATCCGTACTCAATCAGGGTGTTTCTAATGCAAGATTCCTACCTTGCCCACATTGAGATGATTTTGCAGCACAGTGATATTTCGTAAATGAATTTTATAAAGCATTCAAAGTTTTTTCTTGAATGTTTTGGTCATTCTTTTGACACCATCCGAGAATTATTTTTTTAGTGATTATCATTTCCGCCGGCATCTTAATTTGAAATTTAAGAATGGACTGAGGATTTTATTACAACAATGTATATGTTATTTAATTCCACTCGAAACTCAAAGGATGTGATGAATCACTATTTCCTGTACGTTCTTTTTGATATCACCAGAGAATTATTTTTCTCTGATTATTATTTCTGTAGGTATCTTAATTTGAAATTTAAGAATGGACTGCAGATTTCATATAACAATGTATATGTTTTTTAACTCCACTAAGATATCATATGTGATACTATGTTACAAGAATAATATGGAATGCTATGCATGACATCCTGTTTTGTCTATAAATTTGATTTATTGCTTCCTTATAGATAACATATTCAAACTGAAAAATTCCTGTCTTTATTTAGTGTGTAAATTATTCGTGAAGAAACATTCTCCTGCAGTCTAGAATCTTCCTGAACTTAGAAACAAAGAGGAAGATATCTTACTAGTATAGGTCATGAAAACCTATCTCAACAACATTGAGAACATTCTACAGCTGTAGTGGTTCATGATCACGCTAAGTTCTCTAGAATATTCATGATGACGTCACCAAAAAAATTATTCTACACAATTTTCTGAAAACGAATTTTGTGTAAACTACTTTAAGTTTATCCTAATGATGCATTACAATTTTTTCATGTTACAAAAACGTTATATCCTGAACGTGTCTAGACATCATGATCAGAATTTAGTACCTTCTGGAATGTTAATAGATCAAGAGAGTAAATTATTCTTTTATTATAATGCATATTATTCTATATAATTTTTTTGTAAATAGCTTTCGATGTTAGTTATATATTTTTTTTAATTTTCTCTTGAATTTATATCACATCATCGTTTTCCCACTATGAATATCATGATTTCACACATGTTTTTTCCAGAAAGAGTTCTCAAGAACATTCCATGAGTGTTTCACATAATAATAATAATAATCCGTGGGTATATAAGGTGCAATCTGCGAGCAATTTTTAGTGTATTACCATATTCAGTGCGGTAAAGTCAGTCCTATCAGTTTGTTCTTAAAAATTGTTTCGTATCAATTTTTTCTGTTCTCAATCAAAGTAAAAGATAACAAACAAACAAAAAAAAGTTTTTTTTATTTTTTCGGAAAAAGGATGAGTTGTCAAAAAATCATTCAAGATATTATAAATGAAGGTGAAAATAAGTTAGAAGAATTAAAAAAAAGAGAGAGAGCCAAAGAAGAGGGAGAAGAATCATGGTATAGAAATATATCAACTTTCATCAAATTACCAAAAAAGATACAGAAAAAAAGGCCATTGTGAATATTGAAAACAATGATCCTTTTTCGTTCCTTTGGGCAGTGACAGCAGCTCTTTTTCCTACTTATGATCATCCGAACCGGAAAGGGTCTTATCCACATTTCAACAACGTATTGAATTATGATAGAATCAAATTTCCTATTGTACTAAAAGATATTTCAAAATTTGAAGCAATGAATGGATTAAGCATTAACGTGTATAGTTCAAATGAAGAAGAAATAGTACCAATCCATTTAAGCAAAACATTATCCAGAAAACCCACAATTCACCTTTTTATGCTAAAAAAGTTGAAGAGACATGCTGATGATGATTATGATGATGATGATGATGATGATAAGGATGATAATAATCAGATTACTATTGAAGAAGATTTAGAAGATCCAAACGATGAAAATATTGTTTTTCATTTTGCGTGGATCAGAAATTTATCCAGATTAGTAGGATCACAGATTTCGAGAAGTAAAAGGCACACTTGGTTTTGTGATAGATGTCTAATGCATTTTAAACATAAATTCTCTCTTAGAAATCATACAAGAGAACATCATTGAAAACTCATTCGAAGAAGAGCAGAATGTAAGTTTGAATTTTACTATGAATTTCAGCACATAAGTTAATCAAGTGTATAAATATCTGTATTACAATGCATTATTCAACACAGATAGAGAAAGAGGTTCTTTTTCAAATAAAACGAAAATTTTCTTCAAACTGAAAAATTTCCTCGAATAAAAAACAATGTTTTCTTTAAACAAACGAATTCTTCGTGTTGAAGAAGAGAATACTTATTCAGAGGATAGATTTTAGTGACCTTTAGGTTTGAACAAAAATAAAATAATTTAATTAAATAATTAAATTAAATTAAATTAAATTAAAAATCAAAATGATATTATAATAGATTTATTGAATGTGGTAGACGTAATGTATGTGTATATAAAAATCAGTAGAAAGGTATTGTATCCCTCACTCTACATGCAGAAAAAATGCACACTTTTAAAAAATATTTTTTAATATTTCAATATTAAAATCAATTGAACAACAGTTACCTCAGATTATATTATATTATAGTATAGTATATGCGCTACTCAAAAAACTCAAAATTGACATTAATTTTCCTCTATCCCTTACTGTTCATGATATATTTATTGTTGTTAATAGTAACAATAATAGTAAGTTTTCCTTCAACTGTTAGTAGAACGTTCCTAAAAGGTTAATATTTTACACAGAGAAAAGTGAGTCTGCTAACGTTATAGGATTTTTCAATTTACTCAACTCTTCTATCAAATTGGTATCTCTAATTTTTTTAAATCTAATTAAATTTTACAAAAAGTATTCATAAATTTGTAAAATGAGAATTCTGTAAACTCTAAAGAAAATTCAGCAATCTCTAAAGAAAATCTATGTTGTTTGTATCTCAACTAAGAATCTTATAACTTAGCAGAATTTGTGTGTGTGTGTGTGTGTGTGTGCACACATTCTTGGAATATTTCACTCTATTCATGTACTGATTTGATACTAGAAGCAATACCAGAACAGTAGGTTCTAGAAGTACTAAATTGACTAGCAACTGAGTAACATTTCTTTAAAGCCAATACTAACAACACTGGGAATAGCACTGGTGCAGTAAATGCGAGTTGTAAATTTCTATCTATATATATTGAATTACATAATGGTTAAAATATTCTTGTATGGTTCATTTCGAAGGTTGAGAGAATCCTGTTATGTAGGAAAAAGAGAAAGCCCTATTGGATACAATTTCAATAAAAATTTCATTTTCAAATAGATCTTCTTAAGAAATGCTAAAAGACATTAAGAAAATGTTCTTGGTGACCATTGAAAAAAGTTACTACTGAAAAAGCCATTCCATCTGATTTTATATATAAAAACTTCTTTTTCAATAATAATTGAAAAAAACATTTTTTTTATGTTTTTTCAACAGAAGAGTTCTGCTATTATCTCAATGTGTGTTAATTAAAGTTCCAAAAATTGTTTATCAACAATATATTTTTTTTTAGTTAGGAGTACGCCTATATCCTACAAGGTATTCGCATCCATTCTTTCTGAAGGATGAGCTCAGATGAACTGCAAAAAATGGATTTGGAATCTATGTAGTTAAAGCTATCTTTATGAAGCTATCAGAAGAAACACTTTACATTGTATCTATAGAACTTAGAATACTTATTAAAAAAATTTATTTTTTTTTGTTAAAAGATAGAGAAATGTAATGAAATTTTAGACACTGAATTCAATAAAAAACAAATTTTGAAACATGCGATGAAATTGAGTGCACTTTTTTTCTTATTTTTTTTCATTATACAGAATTGATATATTGATATTTTGAGGTTGGGTGGGGTTGAAATTTTTTGTTTTAAATTGTATAGCAGAGTTTAAAAGAAAAAATCGCAAATGTTATTTTTGTTTCTTAATCCACATTTTAATTAGTTGATTAAAAAAAAAATGCAAATATATGATTGAAAAATCTATTTTTTCTTGATCAAAAAATTATTTCTGGAAAATTAAAATTCATCTTTTAAAACTTAAAAAACTTTTCAGTTTACAAACTCATTTCGAGTAATCATCTTTTTTCAAAAATTCATCATTATGGTTTTGAAAAATTTAATTAGTTGTTTTTGAAAATTCAATTGTATGGAGTAAAAAGTTTTATATTTCCGTTTTTTGAAAAATTCGACATTTTAGCTACAAATTCTACTATTTTGTTACAAATTCAACTCTTTTTTCAAACTATTTGATTTGTAAAAAAAATGTAAGTCTTAATCAAAAAATTATCCTTTGAAAAATTAGAATTCATCTTTTCAGCTTTAAAAATCAACTTTTCAGCTTTGAAAACTGAATCCTTTAATTAAAAATTCAACTATTTTGGTTTTATAATTTATTCATATTGAATAAAGTAGATATTAACATATATATATATATATATA
>CAKNXH010051336.1:0-14449 GCA_932178445.1 Andricus quercusramuli | reverse complement strand
ATTTAAAACAAAATATAGATTTGTGCACGTTTCGAACGAAAAATGTAGAAGATTTTTATGAATTGTGAAAGGCTTTAAAAGAATAAGAAATATTTTCTTAAGATTTCTAGGAAAATTGAGAATGACCTTTTATTTTGGATAATACATTTCAAGAGAATATTTAAACAGGTTCAAAAAGATTTCTGAAATTGTCGAAAATGAATCTGGAAGATTTTAAGAAAATATTTTTAATTTTGCAGGATTTAAACGAAATTTGAGGAAGAATTCGAATCATTTTGAAAGATGTTTAGAAGGTCTGAAAAATTTAAAAATTAATTCATAATTTGAAAAAATGTAAAACATCATGTAGATGTTTCAAGATCTTGAAATAAAATTTTGAAGCTTTTCAAGGATTTTCAAACTATTTGAAATAAAAATATCTTAACTTCTGATTTAATAAGTGTTACGTTTATGTCAAAAGAGTAATCGTTCAATTTTTAATATTTCTAGCTTAAAATTGCTTAAAATGACCCTGATTTTCAAATTTTCAACTTTGAGAAAGTGAACCAAAAATATACATTGTAAACAAATTTAATTAATTTTAATGATTTCATCTAAAAAATTGCTTTTCGGCATGACTATTATTATGAAATTTAACTTAAAATTTAAGACGAACAGAGAATTTTCATTATACTTGTTTACAATTACATTATTATTGCTTACAATACAATTTTCATTGTTCATTTAACAATAGTTTTTAGGGTTTGATCTTTTTCTCTCTCACTTTAGGTAAAAGTTGCAAATATTATTTAATCATAATGCTATAGGGCTTATTTTAATCCTTAAAAGATTCTCTGCAAATGTCATTGGTACGTTTTTATTCAAACAATCTTATTTAGGATTTATAAAATTGTGATTTTTGTAAACAATAGGTTTTCAGAAATAAATTTGTTTAAATAAAAACGTACCAATAAGATTTGCAGAGAATCTTAAGAAATAAAATAAGCCCCTACAGCATCAGAATTAAATAAGAATTGCAACATTTACCGGAAAAAAGAAAAACATTAAACTCTAAATAGTTATTGTCAAATAAAGAAAACCCGAAATATTTTTTTCAAAAGTTCACCTCGAGTTCTTTCCCAAAATTAGTTATAATCAACATTAACATATTTTCCTCGATTTTATCAATAATTTTAAACAAGTTTCATTTTTTTAACTAGAAATAACATATGATAATAAAAAATAATAATAAATTTAATAATAAATAAGGGAACCTGCGCTGATTCAAAGTTTTCTTTCAGTCGCTGTATGCCAGGCCACCTACGAAAAGGAAAAACCTGCTCCCAAACCTCGGAGGAAATATACTTATTTAAAATATTCAATAGAATCTGTTAAAATATTTAATATTTTATATACTAGATACAAATTATTCATGAAGAAAAGACTTATATACAAATACTAAGAGGCATCAGAAATTTATATATAGTTATATACAAAGTTGATTATTTTCTATTAAAAAATTGTTTTAAAATATTGGAAAATCCTAAGTGAATTTAAATTAATAAATAAATAAAGTAAATATTATATAATATAATAAAAAATACTATAAAGTTTAGACGATTTTCTTCTCGGATATTTAAAAAAGACACAAATAATGATTTGTCTTATTTAATTAGGCATGAATAATAATTTGTTGTAGTTAGTAGTAATGCATTGGGATTTACGTCTAAAAGCAGTGAATTTTACGATTTTCGCTAATTATTTTGAACTCAAAAGATTAAAAAAATCTTAAAGATCATCATCTTTTACCCAGATCTATCAGAAAATTATTTTTCTTTAACAAACTTTATTATTTTAACACTTTTGCCTTGCATTATTTGAATTCTCAGCCAACTGCATAGCTGGTGCCACCACACGGCGACCGTCAACTCTCATGACAATATTTTCCACAGGCTTCCACAGAGAAGTGGCATGGGGCTGTGCTCCAACAATAATGACAGGTTAGGTGTGTGCAGATACATATTTTTTGATTTGCAACGAATGTGCACGATAACGTTGCAACGAATGTGCAACGAATGTGAATGGTAATAATTTTGAAAAAAAATTCCATGTAAAAAATAAATGTGTAAAAATATTTTCATTTTTTTTGGTGCTCACTACGTCCACACGGATTGAGATATCGTGTTTAGAATTTGAAAGATTGAATAAAAAGCACTAGAGAACGTTTATACACATCAATATGTTTATAATTTCAAGGAAATTTCATTTATAAATTGATAGAATACCATTCGAGTTGCAGCACGTGCAGGTAATTTTTGGTTTGATGCATTTCAGATTTTCTGATTCACGTATGTTGATAACTGACACAAATTTTGGATTAAGTCGTCTGAACATTCAAAAAAATAATGTAAACAATAACACTTGCACATTCATTGCAAATAAAAAAATAAGTATCTGCACACACGTAACCTGTCATTATTTTTGGAACATTTCAACGTCGGTAAATTAGAGATCACATAACCAAGCTCGGTTCTGAAATTTTCCACATTTATTTTTTACATGGAAAATTTTTTTCAAAATTATTACTGAAACTAAATATACAAACGCAATTTATTGACTCATTATCTTTATTACAAATTTTGAGAGCAATACATCATTGCGTTTGGACATGGTGAACACCAAAAAAAGTTTCATAACCAAAAGGACTGTTTTGGTCACGTGATCACCGGAGAGCATGCCCTTAATTCTGATGCTGTAAGGCTTATTTTATTTCTTAAGATTCTCTGCAAATCTCATTGGTACGTTTTTATTTTAAAAAATGTATGTCTGAAAATCTATTGTTCACAAAAATAACGATTTTATAAATCAGAAATAAAATTTTTTCATTAAAAACGTACCAATGAGATTTGCAGAAAATCTTTTAAGGATTAAAATAAGCCCTACAGCATTATGATTAAATAATAGTTGCAACTTTTATCTAAAGTGAGAGAGAAAAACATTAAGCCCTAAGAACTATTGTTAAATGAATAATGAAAATTGTATTGTAAACAATAATAATGTAATTGTAAACAAGTATAATGAAAATTCCCTTTTCGTCTTAAATCTTAAGGTAAATGTCATAAAAATAGTTATGTCGAAGAGCAAATTTTTTAATGAATTCATTAGAATTAATTAAATTTGTTTGCAATGTGTATTTTTGGTTCACGTTTTTAAACTTGGAAATTTAAAAATCAGGGTCATTTTAATCAATTTTAAGCTAGAAATATTAAAAATTGAACGATTACACTTTTTTTTTATAAACGGAACACTTCTTAAATCAGAAGTTAAGATATGTTTATTTTAAATAGTGTACAAATCCTTGAAAAGCTTCAAAATTTTATTCCAAAATCTTGAAACATCTATACGTTGTTTTACATTTTTCCAAATTATGAATTAATTAAAAAAATTTTCAAACCTTCTAAACATCTTTCAAAATGATTCGAATTCTTCCTAAAATTTCGTTTGAATCCTGCAAAATGAAAAGTTTTTTCTTAAAATCTTCCAGATTCATTTTTGACACTTTTAGAAATCTTTTTAAATATTCTCTTAAAACCTGCACAAATCTATATTTTGTTTTCAATTAGGCCCTGGGCTATTTGCACCGAAATTTCTGTACGAATAGCCAAATTTTGTCGGTGTAAGTAGACACTTTGTTTAAATTATTCGAAATCATTTCAAATTTTCAATTGAAAGTAGATTCAACTTTTTTGAATTTTTTTCTAGGAATAATAATAGGTGTTCAATATTTATTATACATCAAAATTCAACAATTTTACTTGCAAATTACATTTTTTGAAATAGAACAATCAAAATTGTAACGTTCAAAGTTTAGTTTTTTTTTTGTCCAATTTGGAATATTTTATTTATTAATTAATAAATGTCTTGAAGTATGAATATGTTGTTTTGAAGTTATTTTACAATTTGAAATCATTTAGAAAGTTTCAATCATGGGTTTACCGTTTTTAACACGAAGAGCTTTTTCCTCGTCTAAATTGACGATGTAATTTCTTTGTGAATCGGCGTCGTACAAAGTGATAGGAACTTTTTTTCTACTATCACCCATTTTAATTTTATTTCGAACACAATTAAAGCTAAAAATGCTAAAAATGCAACAATACGCATGGATGCGAGCCTGCCCGCTCCAGGAACAAAAGTGAACAAAAGTGTGGGAAACGTAAGGAAACGACGCGTTCTGCGCGTTACTGAGCGGCACTCTGAGTGGTATCGCGGGTTTTTGCAATGCGCGTGATTATATCATTGCTCGTAAGGTGTCAGCACCGTTTGGCAATTATTATTAATATTTTTCTTTAATAATTAATTTATTAACTTTCGCTTTACTTATTCCTAAATTGTTGTATTTATGTGAAAGTCCTTTATAAATTGATTGAATAATCAATTAATGATTTGATATAATAAAATATTTTAATTAATTAATGATAACTATTTTCTGAAATTAAACAAAGCTTACTGCCACCATCTTGCTCCCAGTGATATTACACATGCTTTTAAATCCAGTAATTCCAGTGAAAATTACGTAACGCAAAATTACACAGAATCGCCATGATTGATGACGTTTTTCGGTCGACAACCAATCGCAACGCTCCAAACAATAATTTTGTCTACGTTGGCCTCACTGCAACAGTTCTCATTGCCCTTGCAGCAGTAATTTATATGACGTCACACCAGTACTTCCAGTACTCCCAGTCAATTCTCGAACACAACCCTGACAGTGATGTTCCGGCAATCCGAGTCCAATGGTTAGCTTCGGTCCCAGTTTGTTCGAAGTATGTCCCACATTCTTGTAGGAAGGCTTCTGGATCCTCGTGGCTTAGTCCGGAAAATTCCGGCAGGGGGGGTGCTGGTGTTTTTAGTGCGCGGATTATTTGGCGCATGTCTTGGATGGTGACGGTGGGGGGCATGAAGCGGAAATCTTCCGGGTTTGTAGGATTGGGTAGGCTGTGAAAGTTTGTAGGAGCAGGGATGGGTTGTGTCCTTGCAAATGTCGGAAATGACGTGTTGTTGATAGCAGGGATGGGTTGTTCGGCGAAGGTAGGTAGTCTTTGCGATTGGTTTGACAAAGGTGTGTTTGGTAGGAAAGTAGATACATGGTGGGTTTGGAAAGGCGTGCTTGGGAGAGGGTCTTGCTTA
This sequence comes from Andricus quercusramuli, assembly GCA_932178445.1. Classification (NCBI taxonomy): domain Eukaryota; kingdom Metazoa; phylum Arthropoda; class Insecta; order Hymenoptera; family Cynipidae; genus Andricus; species Andricus quercusramuli. The sequence continues at coordinate 9,283 of CAKNXH010051336.1, read as the reverse complement.
TTACCCAGGACGAAGAGAGTGGATGCAGTAGAGCTTGTTGTTGGGACGTTCTCTGTTTCCACTAACGGGCTTGATGGTGATCCCGTTGAGTTTCTTTCTCCGTCGGCCATGTTTGTTGTGTTGAGAGAGGGCGCCACCGGATTTTCTATACCACTTCCGGAAGTGGGGAGTGGGTTGTTGCGTGTTGCTATGGTTCTTTCCAGAAGTTGCTTCTTCTTTGGAGTGCGTAGAACCATTTCACTTGGTTTTAGTATGCCCGGTTAGTCTTTTCAGGGTCGTGACTTTGTGATACCCATCACAGGAAAATTAATTTTCAAGCCCCACGAATTGGGCGCCAATTGATATGCTCCTTACTTTTGGGTGGGATATGTTGGATGTAGTAAGAAGGATATACGTCGGGGATAATTGAGGTGTCTCTTCCAAGAGAGAGTGAGAGGATTATTTCAAGGGATAGTAAGAGACATGAGAGGTAGGGTAACCATAGGAGGGAGTGAGAGGAAAGAAAATGGCGGAGGAGGTGGTCGGAGGGGGAGTGAAGTATCTATCTCATGGCCTAGAAAGAGACAGAGATAGGTTATCTCATACGAAAGAGAGTCTCGAGTGACGCTTAAATCTGGTGAAGACTTCTTTTAGGCGGGAAATTGGTCATATTTGAATATGGAGTCTCATGGCATAGAAAGAGACAGAGATAGTTTATCTCATTCGTTTCCCTAAAAAGAACTGAGTTAGAGGAGTTTTTGATTAGTTGGTCGGAGGGGGGGAGAGGGGAGAAGTTAGTCAGTGTATCGGCTGAGAGGGCTGGTATGCCAGCTGTCTCAGCGGAAACGGGCCTGCTGGTATGCCAGCTAACCCGTTAGCGGAGGAAAGAACGGGAAGAAGTTAAATGACCAGAAAAAAAAAACAAAGAATTGTAATTAATTAAAGTTTATTTATTTAAGGTTCTTAATATGTTGATTACAGAGAAAGTCGGAGAAGTAAAGCGTCAGATTTCGTTGTCGCGTCCTCACAAGAGGGCGAAGGCGATGCGTTGTCAATTATCCTCTGGCTGGCTTCCAGCTGGAGGACTCTTGAGGTCGAGAGAGAGAGAATGCTGTTCGGGCACGGCAATGGCTTGCGGTGAAAAACCTAGGGCTGGCTACCAGCTGTAGGCACCTACTGCTGGCTTCCAGCTGTAGGGTTTAAGTGAGAGGGTTCTGGCTACCAGCTCCCAAACACTTTCTGACCTCTCTGGGCTCGTGCGCGCCCTTATAACGGGGAGGCTGCATGGGCGTTGCGTGGGAGTCGAGCGGAGAGGGTAGAAAATCGGTGGTGGGAGATGCGCGCGTCGAGCCTCGAGGGCGCTCTACTCGCGACTCTCGCCCTGCTGACGTCACTTCATGGAGTACCTATTTCTCTCTCTTTCTAACTTACGGGTCTATTACTAGTTATTATAATTTAAAATGGTTGCCTATTGAATGAATAAACGTGGTCTGCGAGAGTGTTTTAAATCTACCAATAAAAGAGTCTCGCTCTATACGAGCCGCGTATAACAAAAAGTTTAAAAAACTATTTTTTCTTTAAAAGAACAAAAATTCCAGAACCATTAGCAAAATTCAAGGACTTTTCCAGGTTTTGTCCAGGTAAAAACAAATTCCAGGACTTTTCCAGGGTTTCAAGGATTTCCAGGACACTAGACACCCTGATTTACGTAAATTTTAACATTTAATGGGACATTCAAGATTTCAGATGAATTCCAACGATTTCTAAAAATGTCAGGAAATATAAGGGACTTGGTAGGATTTTAACAAAGATTATTATCTTTGGATTTTAATAAATTTCAGGGGATTTTTAAACGTTTCATGATATTTTCAAGAATTTCACGGGATTTCAAATTATTTCAAATGATTCAATCATATTTTCTACATTGCCGGTCCAAATTGTGCGTTCAATTAACAAAATCACATTGAAAAGATGTCGTAGACAGTGAGACGAAGTTGAGAATTGAAAATTTGTTAAAAACGGAAAATAGGTCGGTCTTTCTCACATGCTATCTTGGCCCCTATTTATCAAAAATGCTTCAAGTGGGCTTCAATCGACGAAAAATTTAATAGGCTTTCTAAGGTTTTTAAACAATCTTTCTTGCTTAATTTATCGCATTTAGTCACCTTCTAAGACAAGCCTATTTTTAATCCGATTACCATAAATGGACGCACAGATATTAAGAAATTATTATATTGAGAGAAGATATTGAGAGATATCAAAGTATTTCGAAAAATTTTACTATGCTTACAAAAGATTAAAAATGTATTACATATAATTCAAAATAATTTGAAAGTAAGAAAAACGTTGAATGATTTCAAGAGATATCCAAATATTTCGATGGATTTCAAAACATTGCAAGAGTTTTTTCATCTGATTTCAAATTTCGAGGGACTCCGAAACAATTTTAAGAATGCAAGAAAAATAGAAAGAATTCCACGGGATTTCACGAGATTTCAGGGGCTTTTAAGAAATTTCACGGGCTTTAAAAAGTTTTCTATATTCAATTTTATCATGAAATACAAATCAATATTAGTTGATAAAATTGTTTCAAAATATAGAACAGGAAGAATATTCATAAACCGGAATAGAAATAGATACATAGTATAGTATCGTCATAAAAAAAAACTTTGTGCATAAGATAAAAAAATGATCAAACTTGACAGAAGTGGACATCACTTTTCAAAATACGTACAAGTTAAATAATATTGAACTAAACAGAATCTGATACACGTTTAAAAAATCTATAAACAGTTTTGCAGGCTTTTCTAATATGTTAAATTCTTATCAGTACTAATAACTAATTATAAAATATAGTCACTTTTTTTTAATATGATGTCGAGCGTTTAAAATGTGTGTTAGGCAGATAATATGAGATCATCATGTTTTTTACCCTTTTTTATACAACAGTATTACACATACATATCAATAGTTTACCTTACTCGATTTATAGATAAATATGAAGAATTCGTACATACAATTGTACAACATTATGTCTCGTTCATTACTTGCGTGCAAGCAAATACCTTTTTGTTCACAGGTGTATCCTACTCCTTTCATAATCAACTCGCATTGGCAATAAAATAATATTAATTAGCAAATGCCTAGAGAAAATGTGAAATTTTTCGGACAGATGGAATGATGATTCCTCCGGGTGTAACAAAATTAGGAAAGCAACAAGTGATACGTGTTTGCGACCAGCACATGCACATTGTCACTTGGAAAACAAGAAAGTAGTTTTGATGCTCTTAAATGCACCACAGCCTTCGCTCCATCTTCAAAGGCATGCTCCTGTCTTAAGAGGTTCTTGTCGAGGCGGATCCATTCCTTGCTGGATTATTTGCAGCAATGCGCCGACAACCAATTGCTGAAGTTCATCGCAAATAAATCAGCACCTTAAGCTCATGTTTTGTGATACAACTTATACGTTGATTGAATTCCAGTCAGATAAAATATTAGAATATTGTGCAATAAATCACAGATGTTTTGACCCTTCAGCCTTTTTCGGTGTAGGAGGAACGCTTGGAGCTATCGGTGGATTTCGGGTTGGGTCGGAATTTGCGTCAGTTTTTAACTTTGACGAAGACGGTGAGGAAGTGTAATTCTTTTCAGGGACACTGACATCTTCGTTAAATTCCTCTTTCCCAAACTTCTTCTCCTTCGTTACAGGTGTGGCTGGAACAGTAGACTTGGAACCGTCTGTTATACTTTCTTCGGCTATAGTTATCTCCTTGATTTCCTTACTTTCCTTTTTTAAAGCTTTTTGAATCTGATCTTCCACTTCTAAAACCTCCTCCTTTTCCATTAGGTCGATTAATTCGTTCACCTGCTTTTTACTCAATTTGATGTCTTCTTTGCCAATAAGTTCGACCACCTATGAAAAAATAAACCCATAATAGTTCCTCAAATTTAATGTCAAATCAGACTACTGTACTAAGTTTTACGTACCTTTAGAACATCTTCAATTTTAATTGCTCCATCCCTGTCGTCGTCAATTTTGCCTAGAATTTCTGCAATTCGAGTTAAACGATGTTCATCAGGTACATTTTGGATCTGTTTGATGGCAGCAATGAGTTCGTCAATTTGAACCAATTCTTCCGCCGCTTTGGATTGAGTCTTCTCTTCGGGAGTAAGCGCTTCTACTTTTTCTTTTATCTTCTTCTCAGATTGTTCGAGTTCCGAGAGAACTGTATCCATTTTGCTTATCATCTTGTTTACTTTATTGAAAAGCCGTTTAGCTCCTTTCGATTCTTTGATGTCCTCGATATCGGATTCTCCCTTCGACTCTGCTTTCATTTGATACAATTCTTGAATGTCCTCTTGGTACTCAGCCATCTCCTCTTTAAGTTCTTTTAACTCTTCCTTCTCCACTATCATCTTCTTATCCTGTTGCAAGATTTAACAGAGAAAAACGTTTCATATATGAGCACCTCAGAGCAAAAGGGAGACTACGCAGAGTTGAGAGGAAAAGCGAGACAATTATTGTTGCGCTGTCTTGCTCTTCAGGCAATCTGCGTAAGAGTTTCTCTTTCTAACGGTACTTGCCTCGTTTTTCCTCACGGCTCTGCGGAGTGTTTCTTTTGCTCTGACGTGCTCATATGATTCACTTTTATGCTCATAAATACTCGAGGGGATAGAAATTAACGAAAATTCAGAAAGTCAAGTAGGGTCATACTAAAAATGTTTAATATTTGACTTTTTTAGGAGGCCTGAAAAAGTAACAAAAATAAAATGGTTAAAATACCTTTCCAATAGAATCCAATGCTTGTTCAATAGCTTTAACATCGGTGTGCGTTATATCGTCGGATTTAGTATCCGTTGCCAAAACAGCTGGTTGAGGTTCGCTCTCCTTTTGTTCCTTTTCTTTTTTCTCCTTCTCTTTTTGTTCTTCCCTTTCTTCCTCTATTCTCTTCTCCTCTAACTTTATGATTTCTATATTCGTTCGGTGGTCCAATTTACCCTCTTTCTCTCCAATAGCGCCCTTGGTACGCGCGACCACGTCATCAGGAAGAGCAGAAATGGTAGCTTTTAATTTATCTGACATTGGCGTTGCTTCTGGAACCATGAGGGCTCGTGAGAGAAGCAACAGCGAAGGCGGTACTTTTTTCACTAAACTCAAGTCAAGCCATTGTGCCAGCTGCTCTCTTAGCTTGTTTTCTGGCATTCCATACGCTCGCATACCACGTGCTCTGCAAGCTTGTTGCAATTCTGCCCTGGTCAAACTTTCGACTCCTTCTTTTTCAATCAACTGTGAATAATAGGAATGATTTTTAGTACAGAATATATAACAAATAATAAGAGTGTATCAAGATAATATTCCAGTAATTATCACTCGTTCTCAGGGTTTCGTGGCCCCGAGCTGAAACCCTTATATCCGCGCGATCGGGTGTTCATCCGTCTGTCGTACTTATTCCCACCGCACCCCTATCCTTCGAACTCCTCCTACGTCACTGGACCTCAGCTATCCTTCAGAGGGATTCCATCTGCGCCCCCTGAAGCACTTCTACTTTTTTAATAATTTTTTTGGTAAGCAGTTGTCGTGTATCTATCTCTCAGGACCCCACCGAAACCGCCACTATGACATCATTCCACCTATCCCTTTGGACCCCATTATCCCACGGGACCTAACTATTCCAAGGGAACCTAAATACTCTAATACGTACAAAAAATCTAAATCGAGGTTTTTAAACCATTCGATAGTTTTTGAGTTGCTCTTTTTAATGAAACCATCAAAAAAAAATTTCGAGCGTTATTATTGCTAATAATTGAGTTGTTAGGTACCGAAGAAATCATGCTTTCGCTCCAGAGCTCGAGGTCCTGTGAAACACCTCCAACCACTCACCACTACATCTCCGCGTCTCATCTATACCCGTCCGTGAGCCGCGTCTTCGACCTATCTCTTTCCTCGTGAGAATGTAGTGATAAGTGGAGAGGGAAGATTTCGTGAGTCGTCCCTCTCTCCTAAAAGTCCCGTCTATCCGGTCGAGTTCGAGCACTCGCCTTGAAAAATCTCACTTTTCAGAGTAAGCCCCCTTTCTTCGGCAGTCTCAGGACCGCAACTATCACACCTGGCCGCACCTATTCCTTGGAGCTCCACATAACCCTCGGGACATCACTTATCTCATAGGAACCCAGTTATACCTTGAGATACACCACGGTATCTGACTAATCCGTCGGGACTCCCCCATCCAATCAGATAGGACGCTCCTATCCCATAAATTAAGGATTAATAATCATACATTATAATGTTACATGCGTAAATTCAACAAAATAAATCATAAAAATAAATGAAATAAAAGTATGGTTAAAGACATGAATGGAACTAGTGTCCAGGTATCCAAATTAGAATAAAAATTTCATAGGTGTATGTAGAATATGAGTGTATCCGAGCAGCGATGAAATGTCCTATAGAGGATAGAGCTATAGAAGAAGGGAATAAGAGAAAGAGACGCATAAGCTGGATCGTACGCTAACACGTACGCACACCAGTTCAGATTTAAAGTATAGCTAAATAAGTATGCGCGGATACATGCATATTCTCCATGCACTGAGTAATCCGACGATGCCTAGTGATTTCTCACGTCTTCCTTATAATTAAATTTAATTATTTTTAACCGAAAAAATTCTAAATGCTCTCACTACAAAAGTGAAGAAGCATAAAAAAAAAAATTGATTAGCATTTCGAACTCGAAAGTTCATTGCCTCACTACCCGATTCGGGTAGTGTTTCTAGGTGGATAAATACTACCAGTGTGGGTCCACCACACCCACGATGGGTCAACAACACGCAGTATTCCCCGAACGGTCACCCATCCAAGTACTAACCGCGCCCAACACTGCTTAACTTCAGTGATCTAACGGGAACTGGTGTTTTCAGCGTGGTATCGCCGTTGACAAAGTGAAGAAGCATACCAACATTAAATGTTACCTTTTCAAGTTTAATAAGTATAACTTATAAGATAATTATAGTAATAGGAATTAAGCAATTTTACGAAGAAAGGATGTAGAAAGAAAGAGAGAAGAAAACGGAAGAAAAGTTGCGCTCACATACACAACTTGCAACTAGGTCTTTCTCTTTGCTATAAACGTAGGGCATTGCCACACATACGTATGCACTTGTCGGTTCGTGGTTTAAGTTCAATGTTCCTCCTTCGTTTTTTCGCATCCAATTTCACCACTTTCCAATTAAGCTGACTGATTTTAAACACTGCCATGCGTTCTAAAGGAATACCAATATGCATAAAATGCTGAATTAAAATAATTTCCAAGGCATTTCCTAATTGTCGATTCGAGGCAAGGAAATTTAAAAATCAATTTATTTTATTCAGCGAATTCTATTACAAGAATTCTATTGCAAAAACTCTATTGTAAAAACCATGTTGCAAATATTCCTGTCACATGTAAATGTGACTTCAAATTGCCAAATTTCTGACGATAGCTATGAATAGCGTTCAGCACATTCCGCCTAATCTGAAAAAAGAACTCGCCCGACGAGTAATTTACATTTTTTTTAAAAGAACAATCCTTTTAAAGCTTAGTGCGAAAAGAAACGGAATACCGTGACGAATGTCACGGAGAAAGATTCTTCTCACGAATCTCAAAACGAGAGGGGAAATTTCTGAGAAAAACTCTAATTTAGAATTACATAGAAAGAAAAATAGAGAAGAGGAGGTTTTTTTAAAGTACTGCCACTCTTCTTGTTAGATGCAATCTATTTCTCTGCTAAGGTAATTATAAAAGAACTTAAAAGACAAGAAGGTCGTGTGTGTAACGCGCAGGTGTGAAGAAGATTTTGAGAACGCCCATTTTCACGGAAAGCACCGAAAGGGGAGGAAAACTCTCTCTCTCTTTCTACGACCGGCCTTCCTGCAAAGTGGTAGTTATAAGACTACAAAGGGGTAACGTAGAGAATTGTATCATTCACATATATTATGAATAAATTATTTATATTTTCAAAGTGCTCAATTTGAAGAAAACCTTTGTCTCTTATTAAAATTACACCACCCCCTGTATTTAAATATGGAAACAATGCCACTCTCGGTCTGAGAGCAGAAATTTTCTAACCCATTAAAAAAAACGAATTTAGCATACAGTTAAATTCGGCAGTTTGTGGAAGCCTCCCCGTATCGAAAATTGACTAGAATATTTAATAGACATCGACAGCTAGTTTGACGGTACGTAACAATAATGATGATATTAATTTTTGTTTGATTAAATTTGTTATGTAATGAACTTACTCTGTCATCAGCAGAGAGACTTCTAAGCCTCATCCTGAGAAGAAACCGCAGGAAATTCGTGGTGCCAAGAGTCTGGACATCTATAACTCGGCACAAGGCGATTAACTGTTGTCGAGAAAGAGAATCTAAAGTAATTTCGTCTTCAAACAGTTTACTAAATTTAAGTACTTCTTCATTGGATGCAACCGATCCAGTCGATCGAACTTTATAGAAAAATTCAGAAAATTCCTTAGCTTTCTCAGATCGATGATCGGACGACTGCACAGACATTTCATCCAGAGTTTTTTGCAAAAACTTTGCCATTTCTATTTTTACCTGAAAGGAATATACTATAATAGCTGTATTGATAATCAATATAATTTTTAGAGTTTCGCAGGCTACACCGCGCCGGAAGCCTTCCGTCGTTTACCACTCCTAGCTTCTGCAATATTTGTGCAAAAGGGTGGCAATTTGGCATGGCACGGGGAGTCTCAACCAGCTCTATGCATTGACGTTAGTTCACGCAGCTTCTTGCCGTAAGCTGAGTTGTAGGTGGCGCTGGGTGGCATGTATACCTGAATTTATCAACAAAGACATGGCAGATGTACCGGGAGGCTCTGTTTTTTACCATTTTTATTTAATAGAAAGTGTTTTGGCAAATGCTTTTAATTCTAAATTATGGGGAAAATTAAGAAGGAAAAATACCCCCCAAAAGAAAAGAAAATTAAGAATACGGGAATAGTGGAAAAGAAAAGAAAAAGTAGAAGCCGGTGTATAGCTCCGCGGGATGTACTTCGTGTTAATATTGTAATCCTGCGAAAGTTAGTGTTTTTCTTGTGCCAAAAGATGAAGAAAATGTCAAACTATGGCAGAAAGCAATACGACGCGACGATATCATTTTTAAAATCGGATCATAAAGTGTGTTAGTTGCATTTTTCTCCGAAACATGTTTTGTTGGAACGAGAAGTAAAAGCAGCTGATGGAAGAACTGTGCTTGTAGTAGTAAGTTTATTGTATTTATTTTTTATTTAGAAACTTATACAATTTATT
>CAKNXH010051335.1:0-11098 GCA_932178445.1 Andricus quercusramuli | reverse complement strand
GTCCTCCGGACATCTTAAAGATGTCTCGTTGCCCACTGGGTATGTATATGTATATATGCACTGCACGCATTCTATACACGATTTATAAATAGATTAGCTCGAAACTTTTGACAACAAAAATGATGTAAAATGTCGATCGATTTGGAAAGGAAAAAATTATTTTATATATGATTACTGCACTTGATATACGATTATTCTTACACAATTGCACGCACAGAGTCTTACACATATAATCGCACGCTCCAATGCTTTGAAAAATCCCCCCCCCCCCCCGCTGGGGAATCGAACCCTGCCTAACTACCTAAAACCTGTCCTTAAACCAAAATGTAGCGCACGCGTTAGTCAAGTGAGTTACGGAACCACTCAGATTTTTCAGACAAACTCTCAATCAAGCGGTTTCTCTGAGAAAAACGTGGCCAGCTAAGAAATGATAATAAATGTTTACTTCAAATTTCTTTAATTACTCTCGTACAGATGATATCTAATATTCTGTAACGAGCTTGACAAAAATATTTTGCTTAGAAGTATTAACTCACACAGTAAATATATTATTAGTAATTTATTCTATTATTATAAAATGATTGAAATTACAATTTTCTTAAAGTACATATTTTGTATTATTGAAAATAAAGACATGAAAAAATGTTTTCGTTTGAAATGTTTGGAATTTTTAATTTGATTCTATTATCATCTCACTTTATTTAAAACGCAACATTCGTTTAGATAATTGATGTATAAATAACAAATAGTTCAAACATCGTAATAATATATCAAATGCAAAATTGAAATCACTATTTTTTTAAATCTGAAAAAAATGAGAAAATATATTTTTTTACATTAAACGATAGTATTTTCTACAAATATCATTGTAGAAAGATTTAAAAATTATAACTACGTTAAAATTGGAAATCAATTTGAACTAAAATTTGATTACAAATTATTTTTAAATTATTGTGTGAAAAAATGATACGTCGAAAACAATGCATTATTCTACTAAAAAATAAATTCTTCCAAATAATATAATATTTGAAGATGGGTGGCTTAATCAAGTACGATCCTAATCATTTTTAGTGTTATAAGAAATTAAAACTATATCAAGTAGAAAATCCCATAGTAAAAATAATGAAAAAAAGTATTCTTTTTTATATAATTCTTCAGAATATTTTTAAATTCTGAAAATCTTGTATAAAATAAAAAAAAAGTATTGAAGTATAAAGTAGAGTTATTCACTATGTTTATTCATAATAATTATCTCAACTAATATAATGATAAAAGAGAAAACATTCTAAAATAGTTTCCGACAATTTATTTCATTTTGTAAAATGTCAGTCTTATAGATTGGGAAGCGAAAATCTGTTGTTTTACTGATAAGCAAGTTATAAGTCGGCCTTCTTTTTGAATTTCAAATGGACCTCCTAAGAAATTCTGCGGAGGGGCCTACACGTTTCTAGTTGTGCTACTGAACTTACTTACAATTTCAAATAGTAAGGCTCACAATCTCGTGCAGTGCTTATTGCAATGCGAAAAAGGAGATCGAACTCACTTGCAAAAGTCAAACTCACAATTCTTTGCTTACTATGAAAATTAGTTACTCATACAGTTTACATGCTCAACTGTACTATTTCAAATAGTTATCGAAGCTGCATGTTCTAGTAATCTTTCTTTTTACAATTTGAAGTAGTAATGCTAACTTTAAATTTTGTATATTTTGAGATCACTCTCTCATTCAGTATCAAAAACTATTCGAATTGTTTCTTGTACAATGCGAACAAGTAAACTTCAAGTTAACAATACATAAAAGTGAATCTAACTATCCACTTTTTCCCATGTGGTTATGAATAGATTTTATACATGCATACGCATTATATATAAAAATTAAAAAAAATTTGGTATCAATTTTATGAGTAAATTTCTCCAAACATGTAACATATGCAGACAATATTGTTTGGTTCATTGATTAAATTTGCAGTATGTATTTGTTTTAACAATATAAATTATAGTAAGACTATATATGAGCAAAGTTCATATGTACATGGCAGCGGATATAAGCGATAACTGAAAAGAGTTTTATATAATTTCAGAAACATTCCAGATGAATTGTAAAATTATTCAGGTGTAATTATAAAAAATTTCCGTGGTTTTTAAAGTAAGCCTGAAATATAGAAAGTTCTATAATTATTGTGGAATAAATCGATAAAAAGTCTTCAAAAGATTCGTAGAAATTAATTTGGAGATACTGAATGTTTTTGTAAAGCATTGCATTGGATGAATAACAGGAGAACGGAGTTCCGTAATGTTCAAAACGATTCGGAAAATACTTCCTGCCCAAGTGTGTTATAAGTTATTTTTTCATATTTTTATGGGTCCTAAAAGAAAGTACGCAACTCACGGTGACGGATAGAATCTATGTAACCCCACATATTAAAAAAGCTGGGCAGAAAGCATTTAAGGCTGTAGGTGCACTACATTGTCTGATTGGTAGACGTAGCTCACTTAGTATTAAAAACAAATGAATTGTATATAACCTGTTGATTAAGCCAACAATGCTCTACGCTGCTCCAATTTAAAGCAATACTTCGAAGTCAAATATGAAGACTCCGCAAATTGTGCAGAATAAGTGCCTACGTATGATTGTCAATGCAAAGCCCAGAATTAGGAACTTGGATATGCATAACATTTGCAATATCAAGCTAGTAAATGACGGAATTTATAGTATAGCAAGTAACTTCTATCGAAATCAAAAAGCACATCTTGCTAAACTTGAAGAAGTAGAATTATACATATGGGAAGCCCATGAAGAGCTCTTAGCGCTCAAGCTATAAAGCCTATTGTGTCACACCCTTACTTATTCACTCTCAGCAGTCGACCTCAGACCTCTTCACGAAGCCTTGTATGTCGACCACTGATCGCGTTGTAATTTCCTCTTTTTGCATAAAATGGGCCCGAGGGTCTGCTGCCTGAGTCTAGGTGATGCAGGGTACTGGCATAATACATGCAGGGATGTTTGGTCATCCCTGCCGCATTTCCTGCACTCTGTCGTGGGGTTATTCCCTTTTCGTGCATATGATAGTTCAAGTGGTTGTACCCAGTTAGGGTCCGCACCACTGTCCTTATATCTTTCTTGGGTAAGCCCAGAATTTCCCTAGCTCTACCCATCCCATAGGTGTAACCCAGGTTGGATTTCGCCTGACGGAAACCCTGGATTTCTTCCCAGTATTCCCGGCGTTCTCATCCGGTCCTATGCATTCACTCGCTGCGCCGCGTTTTGTCAACTGGTCCACCTTTTCGTTGCCCTTGATCCCTCTGTGACCAGAGACCCATATGAGAGCCACTTTGTTTCTTTCTGCAAGTTAGTTTAATGCCTTTTTGCATTCCAAACCCAGTTCTGATGTTATGTCTGGTTTCCCTATTGTAATTAGTGTCGCTTGGCTGTCCGAACAGATCGTAATCTGTCTGCTAGCAGCGTTTTCTTCTATTAGTGTTTCAGCACAGCGAAGGACGGCCAGGACCTCCGCTTGGAAGACAGTAGCATATCGCCCAAGTGTGATCCCCATCCTTTCCCTCTCTTGCTGTCATAAATTCCTGCTCCTGACCATCCCTTTCCCCTGGGTTCATCTGTATACCAGATTTCCCCCTGGAGAAGCGTGTTACCATTCGCTTTCCACAGATCCCTGCTTGGAATGCAGATGCGAAAAGCTTTGGCAAAATTGAAGCGTTTTGTTATTTTATCTTGCCTCATCTGTAGAATCGACAGTGCGCTGATATAACTCGGAAGCCTAGTGTGTCTAGTCCCCCGAGTCCATCTTCATTGCTCCAATCAAACCCCTAAATACTAGCGTTTGTAATCTTTACAGCCTGTCCTGCATTGTTCAAAGTTCCGCTCGTGGCCACCAGACCAGGGCCGTATGTAGGAGCCTGGGTTTTAGGACAGCCGAGTAGAGCCATGCAATCATTTTAGGTCCTATACCCCACGTCAACCCAAAGGATCTCCTGCACATCTAAAAAGTCATGACAAATTTCCTGCACTGAGTATCCAGGTGCTTTGCCCAGTTCAGCCTGCTATCTAGGATTACTCCCAGATATCTAAGTGAATCTGAAAACGTCAGCTCTCCACCACAGAATACAGGAGCGTCAACTCTTTTCCGGATTTACCGAGAGCCCAAAGCTATTGCACCAGAGCTCTACGATGCGCAGCACCGACCTCATTAAACCCATCAGCGTTTCCAGATGAGCCCCCTTGACTAGGATTACAAAGTCATCCGCATATCCCTGGATATAGTACTCCTCTTTATTTAGCCTTCGAAGAAGACCGTCCACCACAATGCACCACAGGAGGGGCGACAGGACACCCCCCTGTGGGCAACCCCGTGGAGCTATCCCCCCTTACTAGGCCTTCACCCCATCTGGTTTTGAGTCTTCTCCGGCGTGACATGCTTCCTATCCAGCATACTAGCTGGTCCGGCACGCCACATCTCAAAGCCTCTCGACAGATAACGTCTGGAGGATTATTGCTAAAAGCACCCTCTATATCCAAGAAAGCGCTGACAGCATACCTCTTTTGTCCCAACTGCTGCTTCAATTTTGCCTCAACAGCCTGAACCAGCCTGCCTGAAAAGCATGCTGCCCTCTATGCAGCGGGATGCCAAGAGCACCTCATCCCTAATGTATCTCTCGACCAGCTTCTCCAGCAACTTCAGGATAAAAGACTTTAGGCTGATTGGTCGGAAATCTTTTGCAGCAGTGTGACCCTCCCTTCCAGATTTGCGTGTGAAGGCCACTGTCAAAGGAGGGACGACTAAATCCATGCCTTTTTGTGAAAGCGCTGGATAAATACCATCCAGTCGGCCCTTCCTTCCCCCTTGGCCCCAGCCTTCCTCCTCTTGGTCAGTTCGGATTTGCTGAAATCCCGGGAAGTGAATTTCCATCAGGTCATTCAGCGTTGCTTCTAATTCTTCGGCAAACTCACCATTATCGAGCCTTATGAGCCCGAGGCGAGCTTCCGGATTTTTCGCCAGGATCTTGTGGAAAAGGCAATTTAGTTCTATTTGCCCTATTGCACAACATTCTTGTCTTTTTGCGGAGTCTCTCCAGGTGGGTATTCCAGCATTCTGATCCCTTCCTAGACTTAATTTTGCTTGCAGTCCAATCGTTCTCATATGATGTTTTTAGAGCCCTTCGCAGAAAATCCGCGGCGTGCTCCAACTCATCAATGATACCATAGCTTTTGGGGAATTCCGCAAGCCTCCCTTTGAGTTCCTCTTTATATGAGTCCCAAAGTGTATTACTGGGGTTTCTTATCGTGGTAACCACCGATTTTCCTAGGGTTAATCCAAACACGGTACATTTGTGGACCAAGAGATCCTCCTCTTCGGAGACTCTCCAGTTCACTAACCTGCTCCTCAGTATACCCAAACATAGAGTCAAATCGAGAACTTCACTCCTGTTCTTAGTATAGAATGTAGCAGTTCAATTCAATTAAATCTCTCCCTCTGTCATTGATGTTTGTGCTTACCCACACCGCCTGGGCATCGCCAGGGAAATAAGCCGAGGCAGTAAATACCACTAGTCTTTCTCCGCTTTTGCTTCTGAGTCTCACCTTAATAACGGCGAGATCTCTGGAGCAGATCTAGATCCACAGGCACCAAGATCGTATCCATACTCTTGACGGCTATGCATGTCCTTGGCGTTATTTCGCGTGGCCCCTTATATATGGAACCACATCCTGACAAGCCACAAATCCTTTTCCTGTATAACCAGGGTCCTTGGATTAGGACGAGCCCTGTCTGCACCACAGACATGCATCTGGCTAGAACCGCCGATGCGCCTTTGCTGTGGTGCAAATTAGTCTGCCTAATGGAGATTTCCGTCTCAGCCATTGAAAGGCTAGTTCGGGGCACCTCCGGACGCTTCTGGTCCCCCTGCGGATCCCAGTTGGATCACTCGGAAGGTAACCCTACTCGCCCCTAGATAGGGTTGATAATCTAGAGCCGCAGGGGCTCTGATTGAGGATTCGTAGAGACGGGCACCTCAGAACGGTCGCCGGACTCTCGGGGTCGCCGGGAAACAGTACGGTCGTTTTGCGGTACCTTTGCAAGCACTCCGTCCCCTTGACTTCCAAATTTAGACTGTCTTTAAGCTTAAACGTTGGATTTTTTTTCCACTATCCAGTCTCGCGACTAGATGTCCGCGGCCTCCACAACGACGGCCCCCGAACTGATGAAGATGTCGTTGAATCTGGGGACGCGTCCCTCGCGAGGTAACGCGTCAATCCCTTCAGAGATTTCATCCCTCAGCCTGCCCAAATCCTCGAGAGTTGGACAGTTATCAGGATAACCTGACGCAACGAGAACTCTCACCAGGGCGTTGTTAGCCATCTGCGCGATATTAAGTCTCTGTGTTACCATAGCCTTCTGCCGTTTCAACTCCCTGTTTGGGGGAGTTTCTCGGGAGCGGTCTCTCTTCCTTTGTGCTCCGCAACGGTTCCTCTTTCTTACGGAGAGTTCCTTTAGCTGCACTTCTACGGCTTCGACAATATTGTCTCTACCATAATCACCTAGCCACACCTCGCGATGCAACCCCTCAGGTTCACCTATTCCAGATCTGTGGTTTAATGAGGTCCGCAAGCACTTCCGCCAGCTACAAGGTCCCACGATCCCTAGGGAGGGTTCATCATAGATTCTATTGTATAATTTACCTTGTACACCAATTTTTTTAGATTTAACAAAGAATGATATAAAGCAAAAAAAAAGCAAAGCGACTCGACACTCGACCATCGAGCACGGGAGAACTAGCTTCGCCGATATGTGGGCCAGCTGGGGTTTGTTCGCGTCCTGTGCTCATTACGAGCCACAGTGACTCGTTTAGCCACGACTCTGCCTATCCAGTACTAACTCAGTCTCAATTACCGTGGAATATCTTCATTATAATAACGCCTCACTGGAATATTTCTTAAATTTCTCATTTTGGCGACAATACTCTAGGAATATTCAACCCGTTTTTTGGAACGTAGGCATCAAACATGGTCGTTGTCTAACGTAGGACAAGGCTTAGTGATCAAACATGTATGTTCGTAGATTTGACCAGAATTGCTTCCTCCAAAATGCACGGAATTCACTGAATTCATTGAATTCACGGAATTAATAAAATTCACGGAATTCATTGAATTCCCGGAATCCACGGAATTCACGGAATTCAAGGAATTCACAGAATTCATGGAATTCACAGAATTCATGGAATTCACGGAATCCATGGAATTCACGGAATTCAAGGAATTCACAGAATTCGTTCAACTCGTGGAATACATGGAATTCACGGTTTTCATGGAATTCGCAGAATACGTGGAATTCATTGAATTCACGGAATTCGTTGAATTCGCGAAATTCGCGGAATTAATACTATTCACGAAATTCACGGAATTTACGGAATCCATTGAATTCACAGAATTCATTGAATTCACAGAATTCATTGAATTCACAGAATTCAATGAATTCACAGAATTCATTGATTTCACAGAATTCATTGTATTCACGGAATTCGTTGAATTCACGGAATTCATGCATGTATGTATGTATGTATGTATACCATTAAGCCATTTCCCTTTCGGGGTAGGCGTGACACTATCCGATTCGGGTAGTGTTTCTAGGTGGATAGTTTCTTGTAGTATATAACTATAAGTGTAGGCTCACCACACCCATGACACGCCAACAGCACGCAGTTAGTAGTATTCCCGAACGGTCACCCATTCAAGTACTAACCGCGCCCAACACTGCTTAACTTCAGTGATCTAACGAGAACTGGGTTTTTCAGCGTGGTATGGCCGTTGGCCGTTGTAATTCACGAAATTCACGGAATGCATAAAATTCACGGAATTTATTAAATTCACGGAATTCATAAAATTCACGGAATTTATTAAATTCACGGAATTCATAAAATTCACGAAATTCATAACATTCACGGAATTCAAGGAATTCACAGAATTCATGGAATTCACGGAATCCATGGAAGTCACGGGATTCATGGAATTCAAGGAATTCACGGAATTCGTCTAACTCGTGGAATACATGGAATTCACGGTTTTCATGGAATTTGCAGAATACGTGGAATTCACGGAATTCATAAAATTCGCGGAGTACACGGAATTCACGGAATTAACAAAATTCACGGAATTCATGGAATTCACGGTATTCGAGGAATTACATAATTTTGTTGAATTCCATGCGATGCAACGCTACAGCGCGTTCGTAATTGCCAAGTAACACAGAAGCCTACAGAGCATCCGTAAGTATGAAATAAAATCACCGCGCAATCCACAATGTCAGAGAACCTACCGTGTATCCATGAGAACAACCTAACACCATTGCGCAACCAAGCATATCACAGAATTCTACTGCGCATTCTAATGTACGCCATAACACTACTGCGCAACAATGAATGCTACAAGAGTCTCTTACGTGGCTGTAAAGCACAAGTGCCACAGAAGTCTACTGCGCCTCCGAAGGTGCAACGACGTAGCTCTATCGCGCAACCGCAAATGCGACCTCAGTCTACTGCACAATCTCAAGTGCGATACAACTCTAGTGCCCAAACATAAATGACATTACTGCGCAACTCAATGTACCAAAAAATTCTACTGCGCAGCTGGAACTGTGATTGAACTCTAGTGCGCAACCACAAATGGCACCCAAGTATACTGCGCAGCCGGAAGTGCGACGTGATTTGAATACGCAACTGCAAATGCCACAAATTTCTACTGCGCAGCTGCAAGTGCGATATAACTCTAGTGCGGAATAAACAATGCCCCATAAGTCTACTGCGAAGCCGAAAGTGCAATATACCAGATAGGGGGGGGGGGCCGTTTTTTAATTTTTTTTGTGCATTCGAGAGCTCAGAATAATGCCAAAATTCGAGTGCACTTTCTTTTTTTGCGAATTCGAATTTTTAAATAGGGGGTAGTTTTATTGTACTTATTGGTATACCATTATGTATACCATTAAGCCATTTCCCTTTCGGGGTAGGCGTGACACTACCCGATTTCTAGGTGGATAGTTTCTTGTAGTAAAGAACTACAAGTATGGGCTCACCACACCCACGACCATTGGTGATTTTTTTAAATTGCTTGTTGGTGCGTTTCAGAGCCCAAAATTCTGTCGGATTTAATTTTCTAATTTTTTTGAGTTTTTATATAGTGGAAGTGCTGGACTACCTCAAGTCAGCACCCTACTCGAAATTTGAATTTTCAAAAAGCCCAGTGGAGCCCAAAATTCGGCAATACCCTCCAATGGTCGCCGCTGTACCGGAACCTTGATATTTTCATAGGGTGCGAAATATACGAACTAACTGTGTAATTTTGTATTATGTCCCGGTAATGAGCATTGAATTCAGAAGAATTAAGAATTTGTATTTCTATGAATAGGCGAGATTTTTTCTCCATCTAAGAATCCCACAGCGGGAAAAGAAGAAGTGTAAATCCTATACCTCCAGTGGCTCATCATTCTCATGATGGAATTTCAGACAGATGGAAAAATCGCGCATCCAAAAGAATAGAATAATCTTTACTTTTACGCAGAAATCTGAAAATATTAATTTTTCTCTATTCAATGCTTATCACCAGGTTCTTTTGTTTACAAAAATTTTCAAGTATACATGTTTGAAAATAAATATTATTACCTTCCCAATAATTTCGCATATTTGTTTGATGGTTGTTAATTATCTCTATTCTGTTTTAAATCCTCTTGCAATTAAAATTGTGATTTGAAAATCGCGTCAAATCAGAATTGTAGTACCTCGTGTCCCAACTCTCCCTTAAGGCGCTTCGTCGAGCCTAGTTTTTAGCCCATGTATTCGTTCTGACATTAATCCCGCTAAACGGATGAATTGTTCAATGTAAGATTTGAACCACATAATCTGAAGGGTATAGTGCCTAACATTATTGCTTTTTTTTTTAAATGGTCTTGTTTTTGTGTTTTTTTAATTAATCGAAAATATGTTTTATTTCTGCGCCTATAAACGATCAATCCGCCACCGGGAAAGTACCCCCGTTGAACCTAAAACAGGCGCTCTCCAAAGCATACAGAATTTACGGTAATTCACCGTGACGGTTTTCGAGCATGCTGAACCCAGGAGGTCGCTCGTAAATCTTCCGTTCTTTCCATTGTTGCATCCTGAGACGATTCGAGCCGCTTGAACGAAATTGATAATTATTAAAATATGCATAAATTGAATTTTTATATGCTGCATTGGGTTCATTACATAATTACGAGACGATTAAAAAAAGATAGAAAAAAATCAGTTCACCCGTTCAATTTTTGTTGGGAGTTTTGGTAATGTTGCATTTTATTCGACATTACTTTCGATATTGTCACAGTATTCATTATCGGTGGGTGATTTACTTTGGTCTTCATCGAAAAAAAAACCAGAGTCAAGGATGATTAATCAATTCATTGAATATTCAATTCGATTCATCGATTCTAATTGTTATCAACAAGTGATATTAAAAAAATGTAAACATATCGCAAATTTTGCTTCAAAGTATCTTCGTAACTTGAAATTGCTTCATTTTATCAACTCGATCATTTTTTATCATGAAAATTTGTTGTATGGTATAATTTGTTCGTTTTATAAACAAATTATGTGAATAAATTCATAGTTGAGGCGTTCATTGGCAGAAAGTAATCGTTTTTCTTTTTTGGTAACTTTAAATTATATGAGTGGTAATATGTTATTATTAACATTGGTCATTTCATATTATTTGTTTATTTTCTAAACAAATTTTATAAACAAATGCATAGTTTGGTCATTTATAGACAGAAAGTAATACTTTTTTTCCAATCATCATCAAGTTACACAAGTGGTGATGTTTATTGACGAAGACTTGTCAATCGATATTATTGGTTTTTGTTATAAACAAATTTCATAAGGAAATGCATCTTTTGACCATTTACTGATAGAAAGTGTTCATTTTTCTTTCTACACGTCTTCAAATTACATAAGTGGTGATATGACCTGACAAAGAATTGTCAATCGATATCACTTTTTTTTATTAATTTTATAAACAAATGCATAGTTTGGTCGTTTACAGGCGGAAAGTAATAGTTTTTTT
>CAKNXH010051332.1:0-14989 GCA_932178445.1 Andricus quercusramuli | reverse complement strand
TTTTCCCAGTTTTGCGATCACTTTCTTCACCGACTGGCCTATTTCTATTTTATTAAGTTATTTGTAAATTATTGCATTCACTACATTCCTGACGCAAGTAATTTAATAAATTCAATCTCGCTGTTACTATAAATTCTCCAGCGACTTTGCGTGTTTCAATATGAACAGCTTTGTCACTCCACTCGTTCCAGTTTATCGTGTTTTATGACGTGCATTGGATAATTTATTGTGATTTTTCTTCAGTGTTAATTGCCTTGCTGATTTATGTGTCGCCTATTAAAGCATAAGGCGGAAATAGACCGACGCGACGTCCGAGAGTCGGAAAGTGTGATTTTATGATTTATGATGATTGTGATATTGATCTTAATTTCAGATTAATGCTTTTTCTGAGATTTGCGAGATCGCTGATATGCAAAGGATTCATTTTATTATCTCTTCGTAACTTGAGAACCTGGAAAAGCCCTTGAATTTTTTTTTGCTTGCAAAAACCTGAAAATTCCCAGCGTGTCCAGCGACTTGGGAAACCTTGAAAACCTGGAATTCTCCTTGAATTTTTTTTAACCTTGAAAACCTGGAAATCTCCTTGAATTTTTCACGAGAACCTTGAATTCGAATCTTTTTTCGCTTTTAAAACAGTCATTTTATTGAAATGTGAACAGTAATTAAAAGCTTTTAGTCCGTTAGGAAAGAAGATATGATTTTTCTTTTGTTTATTACAGAATAAATAAAGAGATTTCAAGGCACTTTTTCTAGACTGGTGGCAATTATTTTATAGATTGCAATTTAGTATTTTATATTATTGACTTTGATATCGTGAATAATTCTATAAGTTTTTAATTTCTTGCCCGCTAATATAGAATTTTAATGAATACATTTTTTGTGATATTCAATTTACAAATTATAAAAATTATTAGTCGAAAACTTGGATGTTAATTCAGTTTCAGAATTAGAATGAGCCATGGCCATAATATTTGAAATAATTTAATGATTTCAAAAATTTCGTAAAAGTTTCATAAAGTTTTTAAAAGAATACAAAATTTTTAAAGATTTCAAACAGTGTACAGTATACCAGACGTCAAAGGTTTCAAAACAGTTCAAAGATTTTAAACGATTTCAAAATTTTTCAGAGGATTTAAAAAGATTTCACAAGAATTGTAAATATTTCAATGATTTCAAATCAATAGAAAAGATTCCAAAAGTATTTCAAAGATTTGAAATTATTTCAATTTTTTTTAAAGATATAAAAAAGATATTAAATATTTTCACGATTTCAAATTGATACAAACGATTTCAGAAACATTTCAAAAATATTTCACAAATTTCATAAAAGTTTCATAAAGATTCCAAAAGAGTACAAAATTTTCAAAGATTTCAAACAGTTTACAGTATACCTGATGTCAAAGATTTCAAAACCTTTCGAAGATTTTAAACGATTTCAATATTTTTCAGAAGTTTTAAAAAGATCTCACAAAGATTTTAAATATTTCAGTGATTTAAATGAATGCAAAAGATTTCACAAATATTTCAAAGATTTCAAAATAATACAAGAATTTCAAACAATTCAAAAGATTTCACAAATATTTCAATAATTTCAACAAATACGAAAGATTTCAGAAAGATTTCACAAATATTTCAAAAAATTCTTTAAAATTTCAATAGATTTCAGGTATTTCAAAGATTCAAAAAAGATTACACTACTTTTAATGATTTCAAACGAATACAAAAGATTTTACAATTATTTCAAAGATTTTGAACGATTTCAAATTTTTGTTAGAAGATTTCACAAATCTTTCAAAGAATTAATGAGGATTTCATAAGGTTTCAAAACATTTCAAATATGTTATTTCATGAAAAATGTATTAAAGATTTAAAAAAAATAGAAGAATTTCAAAGATTTTTTGAAAGATACAGTACGTCACATTTCAAAGATTTCAAAGATTTTAATCGATTTCAATTTTTTTAGAAGTTTTCAAAAGATTTCACAAACCTTTTAAAGATTTCGAAAGAATATAAGAATTTCAAACATTTCAGAAAGATATTAACAACATTTCAAAACATTTTAAAGATTTTAAGCGACTTAAAAATTTCGTAAAAGATTTCACAAAGATTTCACAAAGATTTCAATGATTTCAGCAAATACGTAAGATTTCAGAAAGATTTGACAAATATTTCAAAGAATTCTTAAAGATTTCAATAGATTTCATGTATTTCAAAGATTTAAAAAAGATTAAAGTACACCAGATTTCAAAGATTTAAAAACATTTCAAAGCTTTTAAACGATTTCCACATTTTGCAGAAGATTTGCAAATATTTCACAAGAATTTTAAAGATTTTAATAATTTCAAACGAATACAAAAGATTTTACAATTATTTCCAAGATTTCATACAAACGTTTTAAAGATTAAAAAAATACAAGAATTTCAAAGATTTAAAAACGATGCAGTACGTCAGATTTCAAAGATTTCAAAAAATTTCAAAGATTTTGAACGATTTCAAATTTTTTAAGAAGATTTCACAAATCTTTCTAAGAATTAATGAGGATTTCATTGAGTTTCAAAACCTTTCAAATATGTTATTTCATGAAAGATTTATTAAAGATTTGAAAAAAATAGAAGAATTTCAAAGATTTTTAAAAAGATGATTGAAATTCTGGTTAAAAATTTTATTATTTGGTTGGAAATTCGACAATTTTGTTCAGTCATCCTTTTTGGTTGAAATACTTACTATTACATTAATCGTTTTCAATTCATCTTGCTGGTCGAAAATTCAAATACTTGGTAAAGGCTGAAACTTGTTGTTAAAAAATATTTTTTTTTTGTTGAAGATTCATCCTTTTAGTTGAAAATTCGTTTTTTTTCAAGAATTTTTTTGAAAACGTAAATTCAACTATTCTAGTTGAAGATTCATCTTTTTTGTTGAAAATTCATCTCGTTGGTTGAAAGTTTAACTGCTTCCTTCGAAACTAATTTTTTTTTGTGTAATAAATTAACTTTTTTCACTGAAAATTCAACTATATTATTTTTGTGGAAAATTTATTAAATGTAATCAAAAAATCCAACTACCTTCTGTACAAGTTGAACCACTTTGTTAGCATTTCTACAAAGTTTTCTACAAAATAGTTCAATTTGCAACCAAATAGTAAAATTTCCAACCAAACAGCTAAATTTCCAACACCTAAGATTGATTTTCCACCAAAAAATATGAATTCTTAATAATGTACATAATTTTTTACTAAAAATGCGAATTTTCAGCA
This sequence comes from Andricus quercusramuli, assembly GCA_932178445.1. Lineage (NCBI taxonomy): Eukaryota > Metazoa > Arthropoda > Insecta > Hymenoptera > Cynipidae > Andricus > Andricus quercusramuli. The sequence continues at coordinate 11,736 of CAKNXH010051332.1, read as the reverse complement.
AATTACATAAATTTTCAACTAAATAGTTTAAATAATAGATATGATGTCGTTCCAAATTTCATTTTATAATTTTTAGTTTATTCAATTAAATACATAAATATAACTAAAAAGTTGTATTTTCAAACTAAAAAAGAACAATTTCGAATAAAAATTGGTGTAGTTAAATTTTATTTTAGAGAATTATTTCTTAATAAAAAATTACAAAATCTGCAAAATATTTAAATTTTGTACCAAATAGTTCAATTTTTTACCAAATTGTTAAATTTTGAAGCCAAAAAGATGAATTTTCTAGAATAGTTGTAGGAATTTTTAAACGCTGAAATTCCCCCAACAAAATTTCCCCATATTTTGCGGCATTTGGTTTAAAATTTTGAATTTTCGAATTTTTTCATAGAATTTTTGATAAATAAAACTAAACTGACAAGTCCGATAAAAAAATAGCTCAAATAAGATATGTAGGACTTTCTATAAGCTATAATTTCTCTATGGGACTTTTTCTCGTTTTCTGCGTCGTTTGGTTCAAAATTTAAATTTGGGATTTTCCCATATTAGAAGTATTTTCAATAAATTAAAATAAAAACAAAAGGACAAATTTTGAATCAAAATTTCAAATTTGAATTCAAAATTCAAAATTTGAATTTTCTACTTTTTTCATAATGTTCTCGATAAATAAAACCGAAATGATAAATCCTATCAAAAAATAGTTTTAAAATCTTCTTTAGGATTTTTCAAAAGCAATAATTACTTCCTGAGACTTTTTGCCATATTTTGCATCGTTTGGCTCAGAATTTGAATTTTTGATTTTTTTCCATAGTATTTTCGAAAAATAATTCAAAATATCAAGTCTTATAAAAAAATGGTTGAGAGAAAAATTAGAGGTCTTTTAAAAAACTAAAATTCTTCTGTGAAACTTTTTCACTTATCTTTCCGTCGTTTGGCTTCAAATTATAATTTTCAAAGTATTCATTTTCGATGCATAAAACAAAAAAAAAAAAAAAAAAAAAACGAGTACTACCGAAAAATTGTTGAAACAGAAATTGTAAATATTTTGAAGAGCCCTAATTCTTCTTTCAAGACAATTAAGTTCAAATAATTTCTCAGCCATAAATGATAAGAATTTAAAAAGCTAATTTTAAACCAATAAGTTGAATTTTTAGTAAAATAGTTTCAGTAAAAAAATTATTTTTAAAACAAAAAAATGAATGCAAACGTTTAACTGAAAGTATGAACCTTCAATAAAAAAATAACTTTCAAAAAAGTAATTTAACCTTCAACCAATAAGTTGAATTTTCCACCTAAATAAATTAATTTTTAACGAAAAATATCATAGTCGATATTTCAACAAAAAAAGATTCAAATGAAAAAATTAAAAACAGTTGGATTAAACAAAAAAGACGAATTTTCAACAAAGTACTTGAATCGTCACATGAAACAGATTAATTTTTCCATCCGATAGTTGCATTTTTAACCAAAAAATATTAACTTTCTATCAAAAGAGATGAATTTTCAAATAAAAAATAAAAATTTTCAATAAAAAATTATTTCAGGTCAATAAAGATAAAAATTATTCCAAAGCGTACAATTTTTATCAAAAAAAGATGAGATATCTACAAAATAATTGAATTTTGAACCATGTAGTTAAATTTTCAACCAGAAAGATGAATTTTAAACACCTAGTTTTCTACTTGAAAATATTAACTCTCAACAAAATGCATATTTTCAACCAATATTTGAATTTTCAACCAAGAAGGTTGATTTTTCTCAAAAATCCAAGTTTTTAATTTTATTTGATTAACTTCAATCAATATTTTTTTCTTTTCAAAATTTGTTAAATGAATAGTTGAATTTTGTACCAAATTCTTGAATTTTAAAATGAAAAATACAAATTTTCTACAAAAAAAATGGAATTTTGTACCCGTTAATATGATTTTTCAACAAAAAAGTTAATTTTCAACTAATGAGTTGAGTTTTCAACTCGAGCAATCTAATTGTAAAGATTAATTTTACAATAAAAGAAAAAAGCGATTTTCTGACTAAAATTAAGAATCTTCAATGAAAAAAATGAACCTTCAAAAAACAATTTTGACTTTGAACCAACAAAATCAACAATATTCTTATATGCTCAAATGAACAAGCAAAAATTGAATTTTCAATAAAATACACGTATTCTTAACCAGATAGTTACATTTTCTACCAAATTGTTGAATTTCCAATCCGAAAATGTGAATTATTAACAAAAAAATTATTTCCAACTACAAGAGATTCATTATTGATCAGAAATTTGAATTAAAAAAAAAAGAGATAAACGTTTGAAAAAATAGTTAAATATGCAACCAGAAGAAAATCTGTTAGTCAAGACAGAAAAAATGTCAATCAAATTGTTGAATTTTTAAGCCAAAAAGAAGAATTTTCAACAAAACAGTTGAATTTTCATCCATCAAGTATGACTTTTTAACAAAATTGTTGAATTTTTTAGAAAATAATGTAATTTCGAAATTAATAATAAACTTCTCTTGCAAGAAAGGCGAATTCTTGACCAAAAATTTAATAGTAGACTTTTTAAAGAAAAGAATGAACTTTCATAAAAAAATAGTTGGATTTTTTTATTGGGTTCTATTAATTCAGTTCGAATTTGATTGAAAAAATGATACAAAGGAAGAAGACTGTGAAGCAATTTTTTGATCTTGTGACTATTTTATTTTATATTATTTTCATTATTAAATTTTGAAATTTTCATTTCTCCCATTTACTTCTACAAAAAATATAATTCGTAATTATCAAATTAAATTCAATATTAAGTGTGATGTGTAGTTTTTTTTGAGTACTAGAATTTAACAAGAAATTAAGGATTGTATAATAATTAAGAAATAATTAATTTAATAAAAAAATAGTTTATTTTCACATCAAAATCCCTTCTATATATTCGTTATGTCCATTACCATATCATTGTATTGCTTTTCAAATATGACACTATTTTCACTTTAATTTTTAAATTTATGACAATATTACACTTTTTCGATCTGTGAAGTGAGTTTGAAGACTGCAAGGTGCAATGTTTTTTTTAAACAGACTGTTTATCTTTTGATTTCCAGTTTTTCAGCAGCAAACTGCTTTAATATCTGAATAATTCCACAATTAGACGCAGTTTCTAGTATATTTAATTTATGACGGAAATCAAGAGAATATGTCGATAAGAGATTATTAAAATATTTTTCTCTGCCTAATGGACAAAAGTCATTAATTTAATTTAATTTATTGGCAGCATTAAATATCGTTTAGGTGTAACTCCATCGGAAATAATATTGAGATAAGGGTTCTCATAAAAGTAATTATACCATAACAAGAATTTCGGATTTAAAATGATTCGCGAAGAAAGCAATTAACTTTGAAAGAGGATGAAGCCGAATTTATTTTAGAAAAAAATCGTATTTCATTAATTTACTAATGATGATATACTACACATTTTTTTTAACTGTAAGTTTACTCTCGGTATTCCCAATCCAGGGCAATCACTGACCGTGAAAATCCAGAAATTTTTCAGATTCGTTTTTTACTTTTCCAATAAATATCATTTCGCTCATCGAAAAAAATGTGTTCGGAATTGTGCGTTAAAAATATCGAAGATCATTTTATATTTAAGATTTTCAAGTTAATTTTTCATTAAATAATGAATTTTTCCTCCCCTTCCGTTCACCGGTTGTATTTGTATAGCTTTTTATTTGGTCCCTTGGCAATTGTTATGAACTTGTTATAAATTGCACATAAATTGAATAATAATTTGATATTATTTAATTTTACATAAACTTTTAAATCCAAGAAAGATTTTCCAGGCAATAATGAAAAAAAAACTTGATCCCAAATAGTTGAATTTTCAAGCCAGAAAGATTTTTCATTTTAAATTAATTTTCAACCAAATAGATGAATTTTCGACTAAAATTATGCATCTTCATACAAAAAAAATGAATTTTTGAGAAAGTAGTTCAACTTTTAACGAAGGAGTTGATTTTTCAACCTAAGAAGATTAATTTTCAACAAAAAACGTAATAGTAGATATTCTAACAAAAAAATTTTAATTTTTAAATCAAAAACAGGTAAATTTGAACAAAAAAATACGAATTTTGAACAAAATACGTGAATTCTCAACTAAAACAGATTAATTTTCAACCAAACAGTTGCATTTATAAAAAAATGGCTGTTCTAACAAAAACAAAGAATTTCCAACAAAATACATCAATTAATTTTTATCCAAATAGCTGAATTTTCAAAGTAGAGGATTATTTTTTTCAACCAAAAATATGGATTTTCAACCAAGTAGTTGAATTTTCAACTAAAAAGATAAATTTGTCGCAAAAAATGTAATAGTAAAATTTTCAGTAAAAAACATGTTTTGGCAGAAAAACGAACTTCTAAAAAGATAGTTAAATTGTGAACTAAGGAAATGAATTTTCAACTAAAATTATGAATCTTCATCTACTATCAACTTATATCTTCAAATACTTGTGGATATTGCTACCAAGTTATTGAATCGTCTACCATATTTTTAAATTTTCGAGCTCAAAATAAGAATTTCCTACACAACAGTTGAATTTATAACCCAAAGATGTGAATTTTCGATGGACAAAAGCGTTTTTAACCTAAACAGATTAATTTTTAAACAAACAGTTACACTTTTAACCTCGCTTTTAACCAAAATAGATCAAATTTCGACAGAAAGAGAAGAATTTTAAAACCAAAAATGCAAATGTTCCATAAAATAGTTGAATTATCAACCAAAGATAAATTTTTTAGTCAAGAAGAAAACAAATTTCAATAAAATTTGAGAATTTTCATCAAGCTTCTACGAGTATTTAATTAACAAAATTTATGTTTTATATGTAATTTCGTTCCCCAAGTTTATAAAATCGTAGCAAGATTTGAAGAGGGAGGGACGGGACAGCAAATCTCCAGGTATCTTATATAGGGGGTGAGTGGGGGGGGGGAGCAATTTCAGAAAAACTCCATACGTGAATTGCGTATAAACCCTTATTTATTTGTTCATTCCTTTATTATTATTATTTCGTGAATTTATAATTATTTGTGGATCTCGGGACAGTAAGGGTACGTGGGTTAGCGATTGCAGATGATAAGGTTGTTATAGCAGAGTCAATCGAAGATTTGCAAAGAATGTTGAGTAAACGGAATATTAGCATGAAGAACATTTATATTTGCCAATGTAAACTTCCTTTTTAGATATTTAGCATAGTAACTACATAGGTTACCTAAATTTATATAATTTATTGATAATATTTGCCATAAAAATCAATTATGATGATGTTATTTATTTGTAAATTATTTATTTATTTATAAATGATGATGTTATTTGCCATGATAATTTTATAATTTGGGGATACTCTAAATGTCCCACAAATAAATTGAAAAACAATTTTCGAAGAAGAACTTATTTGAAGATGGAGAGTGTCATTAGCTCACGTGTTATATATTTTGTCTTCAAATACATATATCAAATTTACCCACTTCCAGTAATTTTGGATTGAAAATTTATCTCTTGGTAGAAGAGTAATCTTTCTAGTTGAGAATTGATTTTTCATGGTGAAAAATTAATTATTTTCATTTGGAAAGTCTACTATTATATTTTGGATTCAGAATTCATCTCTTTTGTCCAAAAATTAATTATTTTTGGTTAAAACTTTAAGTGTTCTCTTGGAAATTCGTCCTTTTGGATAGCAAATTCATCCTCTCGAATTGAAAACTCTTTTATTGGTAGAAAAATGATATTTTTTGGTTCTATATTCATCTTTTATGGCTGAAAGTTAATTATTTCTATCTGAGAACTCTACTATTATATTTTAGGTTCAGAATTAATCTCTTTTGGTTCAAAATTCCACTATTTTGTTGAAAATTCAACCTTTTTTGGTCGAAAATTCCATTTTTTTTGTGAAACATTTGTATTATTGGTTAGTAAATCCGTCCTTTCAAATTGAAAATTCGTCTTTTGGTAGAAGTCATATTTTTCGGTTGAAAGGTAATGATTTTCAATTAAAAAGTATAGTATTATATTTTTGGTTCAGGCTTCATCTATTTTGGTTAGAAATGCGACTATTTGGTTGCGAATTTAATTATTTGATTGAAAATTGAATTATTTTATCAATAAGACATCTCCTTTGGCTAAAAATTCAACTATTTTGTTGAAAATTTTTTTGTTTGGGCAGAAAATCCGTCCTTTTGGATTAAAACTAATCCTTCAGTAGAAAAGTCACCTTTTTTGTTTGAAAATTCATCTTCATGTTGGAAAATTTATTATTTTCATTTAAAAATTCTACAATTATATACGGTATTCAGAATTCATCTCTTTTGGTTGAAAAGTCTATAATAATTGGTGGAAAATTTCATTATTTTGTTGAAAATTCAACTATTTTTGTTAAAAAGTCATAATTTTTGATCGAAAGTTAAACTGTTTTATTGAAAATTTGTTTGTTATTTTATAAAAAATTTGTCCTTTTGGATTGAAACTTTATCTCTTGGTAAAAGTAATAATTTTTGGTTAAAAATGGATCTTTTATGGTTGGAAGTGAATTCTCTGTAATTGAAAAATCTACTATTATACTTGTGGTTCATAATTTATTTCTTTTGGTGAAAAATGCTATTTTTTGGTCAATAATTTAATTATTTCATTAAAAATCTAATTTTTATATTGAAAATTTAATTATTTTTTGAAAATTGAACTATATTGTTGAACATTCATCATTTTGAACAGAAACCCCGATCTTTTGCTTTAAAAATTCATCTTTCATGTTTGAAAATAATTATTTTCAATTGACAAATCTGCTAGTATTATTAGGGCCTAGAGTTTATTTCTTTTGATTAAAAATTCTACTATTCATTCTTTTTATATAGAAAATTACTATAGTCTTTTTGCATAGAAAATTAATCTCTTGGTAAAAAAGTAATTTTTTTTTATCTTAAATCAATTATGAATGGTTGAAAGTTGATTCCTTTTAATTGAAGAGTCTACTTTTACATTTTTGGCCCAGAATTCATCTCGTTTGGTTCAAAATTTAACTATTTGAATACAAATTCAATTATTTTGTTGAAAATTCAACATCTTACTTAAAAGATTTGCTATTTTTGCTTAAAAGTTCAACTAAGTTAAAAAATCATAGTTAAAAAATCATCTCTTCGGTTGAGAGGTCTTCTATTTTGATGAAAATGCAATATATTTTGACTTGAAATCCTAGAATTATGGAACCTACATTAATGTTATTCAAAGCAATTTATTCCTTAATTTCCTTCAAAAACAACGTTGTTTGCTCTCTTCTGAGAGCATTTTCTGCTTTGAACTCTGAAATCACTTTTACCATCATTTACATTCTATATTTTACCTTGGATTTCTAGAATGTTTAATTCTTTTCAAAAATGATACAATTAAGCGATTAGTATTGAATAACTATTATCTAAAAAGCCTGAAATTTCACCCGGAAAAATGTTATTTTTGACCGGGAAAACCAAGAAATAGCCTGTATTTTTTTTTAAGTTTGACTGGCTACCCTGCCATATCTTCCATGAAGAAATACCTACTCTTGCATCGATTGGAAATGATTATTGAGAATCGCGGAATGTTAACTGTGTCACTTCTTTTGGTCGTTCAGCAGCATTGCATTAACACGCTCAGCCAAAGAAAACGAGACTCCCCGAATAACCAGTCTTAGAAACGGATCAAATCATATGCTCGTTCATTCGCATAATCGAACCCTCGGGATCTCTTATTTTGGCGGGTGAGGAGAAAGGGCGGGATAAAAGGAGTATCAGAAGTATCAGAACTGTGAGGGTGGGAAGGGGGGGATAAAAATCAAGGGAAAGGTTTCAAGTTGTGTATATCGTTAAGCGCAAGGGGACCACCAAGATCGACCGGCAAGTATCGCGGTGTCAATTAATGAGCCAAAGGACTCGACGAACGCTGGTAGACGACCGACTGGGAACCAACAAGAAGGAGCTGCAGCTATACGGCTCCTACGGTTTTGCCGTGCCGGTTCTCGGTAGTCCACCATAATAAATACATAATATGCACATAAAGGCGAGTCGGCGCGATCGAAATGATCAAGCGAAATCTTAACTCGCGGCCCCCCATATCGATTCATTGGTTCATTTTAGTTGAATCGGATACATTAATCTTCTTAGTTAATAAACTTGGCCCAATCAATCGTTTTTCGTGTAATATTTCTCATTTGAAGATCATTTCTTATTGTTACTGTATCAGAATTAGTTCAGAAAAGATGAGAGTGAAGATTTGCATAAAAATCCGGTATGCTGAAGAAATTGTTGGTTTGGACAGCAAGCTTTTTATTAGTAGAGATGGTATTAGCTGCGCTAACTACTTCGATGGTAAAGCTGAGTAAACATTTTTGTGCGGCAAAATGTCGCGGTTTGTACTCCTAAGTTAGTACTCTAGTGCAAAAAATTTTTGGTTTGGACAACAAGCTTTTTATTAGTAGAGATGGTATTAGCTGCGATAACTACTTTGATGGTCAAACTAATTAGCCAGTTTTTTGGGTAACAAGTCGCCACACACTGAGGATAGAGCACTAATTTTGTTTAAAATCACCTAGAGGTCACAAATCTTGACCGAATTGAATAATTTTTTGTTAGAAATGTTACTAATTAAATTTCGAAGAGACCCACATTGCCTTAATTACAAAATTAATTTTTTTTAAATTAGAAAACTTATGAAACCTTATCCAAAAACCCTGAACGTTGAACTCGAGACTTACATTTCTGAAAGCAACCAACCAAAATCTCAACCAATAAACCCTAAATCCATATATCCTCAACCTATAAACCCTAAATCCATAAACCATAGACCCACAAATTTCAACCCATAAAGTCTATACTTATAAACCGTTAACCCACTAACCTTGAATCTACAAATCCCAACCCACAAACACTAATCCATAAGCCCTAAACCCATTGTTGAAACCTTTTCCATATAAACTTTTGTAACGCATCATCCATTCTAACAGATTTTCTTTTTTTTTAATTTACTTTGTTATTGGTTTTTTAAAATTCATTATTTCGGATTTTTTGTAAATGTATAGTTTTTGTATTATAAAAATTCTACATTCTGGTCAATGTGAAAAATACACACGGTTATTATAATATAGCTAGAATGTTGATGAATAACAAATTTCATTACAAAGTACAAATTTAATTTCTATTTTGTTTTCCGATCTTCATTTGTTTCTCCTGCTGAGTGGTAAGAACATTTTTCACCGTCATACAAGTTAGTGACGTATCATCATCATTTGGTGTTTACACAATTTGTAAGTGTTCCTTAGTGTATTGTATTATTTTCTGATGTATTCGTTGTTCGCGATTCTTTTGTTTCCCGATCTTCATTTGTTTCTTCTGCTGATTGGTTAGAACATTTTTCGCTCTCATAGAACTTAGTGACGCGTGTACCATCATTTGCTGTCTATATAATATGTAAGTATTCCTTAGTGTATTGTATTATTGTTGGGTTTTTAAAATTATTATACATCACATTTGAAAATGCAAAATCTTACTTTTTCTCACCAAGAGTTATGTGATGTCTTAAAGATGATTAAAGTAAGAGAAATATTTCTTTTTCAGTGGCCTATGTAAAAAGAAAGTACCCCAATTCAGATCCACAAATGTTATTATTGGTTAAAGAGAAACTCAAATTAAGTTTCTTTCGAATTTTTCAATCAAAATTAATTGCTGCCACTTACAGAGAAAATGTATTTAGAAAAAAAATCTTGAATCTTTACAAGGGAATGTCACTGTTAATTTGAAGAAACGTGTCTCAAGTGGTTTAGGGCTTAGGGTTAGTCGGTTTTCAGGAATGTGAGTCTCAAGTTCAATGTTCAGGGATGACGTTTCATAAGTTTTCTAATAAAAAAATAATAATTTTGACATTTAGGCGATGTGAGTCCCTTAGAAATTCAATTAGTAAAATTTCTAAAAAAAAGTATTCAATTCGTTCAAAATTTGTGACCTCTAGGTAGTTTTGAACATTTCATCCCCAGTGTGTGCCGTTAGTATTCCTACGTTAGTATTTGACTGAAAAAATTGTTGGTTTGGGCAATAAGCTTTTTCATTAGTAGAGATGTTATTAGCTGTGACAACTACTTTGATGGTCAAACTAATTAGCTAGTTTTGTAGGTAACAAGTCGACGTTATTACTCCTACGTTAGTACTTCACTGAAAAAATTGTTGGCTTGGACAATAAGCTTTTTATGAGTGGACATGGTATTAGCTGCGACAACTCTATCGATGGTAAAACCAAGTAACTAGTTTTGTGTGGCAACAAGTCGCCGTTACTCCCACGTTAGTATTTCACTGAAAAAATTGTTGGTTTGGACAATAGCTTTTCATGAGTAGAGATGGTATTAGCTGCGACAATTACAAGCTTTTTAGTACGTTAGTTTAAACTACAACCGTAATAATTCATTTCAGTTCAAAAAATGATATAACTTCCCTTGGATTTTCCTTTGATTGATTTTTTTTGACCTCGTAGGTGACTTATTTATCCTTAAATCACATTAAAATCCTAACTTTAGATACAAGCAATGTTTGGTCACAGTAATTGATTAAGCGGAGCGCCGTTTTTTCGTTATCACATTTGCCCAGAAATGTTGGAATAGAAACCGCAAATGTGGGGAAAAGACAAAGACCGAGCGCGAAGCGCAAGGTAAGTTTATCATTGAGCGTGAAGCGCCAAAACCAACATACGCGAGCAAAGCGAGACGCGCGCGTGGCTTTTCTTACTTACATTCTTTTGTATTTGAAAAATGTATTATGTTTTGTCTGCTGCAAATATTTGTGTAAAATTTTACATAAATCTAATACCTTCTCTGATGATAATGTTAAATTCAATGGATAAATTGTTAACATAATCAGTTCTAGGGCCATCTAAGTTGACGATAGTTCTGTAATGTTTTGGTGGGTCTTTTAGCGGATAATGGGCAATAACGTAAATTTAATGTCCTTTTTTTACTGAACCTTTCATCAAAACATTGAAACCAACGTTGCGACTTTTTATGTTGAAAGGAAAAAAAAAGAATATTCTTTCCATACGAGTCATCATAATAGCCAGATAAAGAATGCATAATAATACAAGTAATTTTCGAGGAAAAAACATTTTAAGTATTATATTAGAGACCTATGAAGAAAGATACTTCGATTAGAAAAACTTACTACGTATGTTTCATATTCACATCATATCTGTGGTTTATAATCACTTGTAGAACATGAACTCATTCCGCCAACTACTTATTCTGAATGTTTACACACTTTTTCATTCTTATGATGACTATGTAGAGAAATTTTTTTTAATGTCAAGGATACGGGTTTTGATGGTATTTCAATGAGACAATAAATAAAACAACAAATCAAAACAATATGAGCATTCATTCATAGTAAAGATGAAACTGATATTATATTTACAATAGTGGTTGCTTTTTCAGTTGGTTTCTATATCGCTCGCAATACTTGTTCCGTGTCAGTTTGAGAAGGACCTTGTCGTTCATGAAAAAGCCATACAGGTATTCACTATTGCACTCATATACTTAACTCGTTTACATTTGTAGAACATGAACCGACTGCACCAACTGGTTATTCTGCATTTTTTACATTCTTTTCTATACTTATATATAGTCGAACTTGGAATTGAGCCTAGTTTCGGGATTGACGTTTGGCTTCAATTCAGGCTTTCCGAACGTA
>CAKNXH010051323.1:0-17369 GCA_932178445.1 Andricus quercusramuli | reverse complement strand
ATGAATTTTCGACAATGAGAATATAATTTTTTAATAAAGTGGTTGGACCTTCTCCCAAATAATTTAATTTCCTACCGAAAAAGACTTTTTAATAAAAATTGTTGAATTTGCAACCAAATAATTTAAAAAACCAAGTTTTTATTTTCCCTAACAGTTAATATTCAATTACAAGAATCTTAATCATGTAAAATTTTTAACATACAATCTTTCATACATGTAATGAAATAATTTCAATTTGAAATAAAAAAATATAATTTATTATCCTTGACAGTTATTTAAACTGCTTCTTCATAGAAATTAGCCGGCTTTTGCAAGATTTTTTCAAAATCCCTGACTTTCTCCGACCAATAAAATTTTCACCATGATAAAAATGAACATTTTTTTCTCATAAAGGTTGTCTGTTTTTCGTTCATCAAACAACAACATAAAAAAATATTTTTTCTTCAAACGATTAAAAATTCCAGGTCCAGGAGCAAAATTCAAGGACTGTTCCACGTTTTCCAGGACGCTAGACCCCTACTCTAAATATAATTAATTTAAATGAATGTTTACAGAATACAGCAGCGAATTGGTAACCAATTGCTTTAAAAATTACGATAAAAATTGATTTAAAACCTTGGAAATAAAGCAAAATACAGAAATTTCAACTTACCATCACCTAACCTATTTAGTTGTTGAGCTACGGATAATATCTGATTAGCAGCACTTTGCTGCTCATTGTCACTTAGAAATTGTTTCAAGAAATCTGTTTAAAAAAATAGACTTTTTTATAGTTAATTATTGTAGAAAAAACATAATATACAAATTTTGAGGTTATGGTTAGGAAATTACCGTCTTTTTCAATACTTTGCCAGTCGGTTGTGTCATTCATATTTTGAATACAGCAAAAAGCCAAAAACTCTATTCTTTATGAGAAAATCTGCTGGAATACATTCGAATTAAACTGTTTTTTTCATTTGTCTGTCAAAAACACATCAAAACGTCAGCAAACTGTCAAAAATCGGAGCGCCACCTGTCAATATCAGTGACGTCTAAATTTTGTGACTTGCTAGAATTATTTATATCTATTTCAAAAAAAAATTGATGAGATCAGTTTGATTAGAGTGAAATTAAGAAGATACTTTTTTATTATCAGGCCTACATATTTCTTCTTGTTCAGATAATTAGGAATAATTATAACCTTAAATATCTGACAGAACTTCGCCAAGGTCCGTGAATGCTCATAGCTAGGTTATTCGGATCCTGTACGGACCCATTCTGAGTTCAGTAAAAAAATGGCGAATTTTGGCGCGAGATTTAAATCATTTAATAATAATAATAATAATAGATCTTTATTATGTTCCACGAAGTATGTACATGAGCTTACAGAAAGATATACGAGTAGACGAGTGGACATAAAAGGCCGAGGTTCAGCTGAGCTGCTTTACAACCTAACCTTCTACAATCTAACTTAAATGCTTACTATAAAGTAACTAAAAAATAATAAAAATAACTGCTTATTAACGCTAACTAGCTTAAAAGAAGAGAGAAAAAGAAACCAACAAAAAAAAAATGATTTTACAATCGTAAATTAAATTAAATTAAATTAGGGACTAGGAATACAGGGCCATCATATAAAAATTGCCAATAAGTAGCTTATTCGCACGTGACAAGTATTCAACGGTTTTAAGGCTCCACCCGCAATTTTTGGTACATTTCATTTCTCACAGATTGAGCACTATACGAATCAATAGGATCTTTAAGAATGTTTAACAAACGAGGAGCTAAGCATGAAAAAGTAGCTTCCGCCTTCGCAGTGCGGGCTGAAGGGACAGAAAACTTTCCGTTGGATCTTGTGACAAGAGATTTTCTCGCCCGATTGCATCTCTGCGAGAACGCAGAGATGCAATCTCCACCGTTGGTCCATTTTCAGCCAGCCAGATTCTCTAAAAGCGGGGGAGATATGGTCAAATTTTCTTATACCGAACGCGAATCTTAAGCAGGAATTCTGCACTCTCTGAATCCTCGCCCTCAGCGGCGTGCTCAAGAAAGGCCCAAAGCTCGAATATGCATAATCAAAGAGTGACAAAATTAACGATTCGCATAATAAGAGTTTAGTGCTAGTAGGGAGAGCGCGACGGAATGGAAACAGTTTTCGTAGGCGTATGTATGCGGCGCTGACCTTTTTAGATACATGCTCTTCAAAGCCCCAATTCGACTGCATTATGAGCCCAAGATTTTTCGACTGCGAAACGATGGAAAGTTGAGTAGCATTCATTGAGAAATTAGGAAGAAGATCGCAGTCTAAACTGCCTATCGGTAGAATGACAGATTTCGTCGGATTAATGACCAGAGCACGATCTTCCGCCCAGCCAGCGATATATGATCTAAGACCGCGTTTAAAATGGCTGCTCCCTCATTAATATCTTTCCGCTTACATCGTATGTAAACCTGTGTATCATCTGCATACATGTGTATGGTGATTTTAATTCTGCCCTTCGAGATCGCCTCTACTCTACGTAAAAATTCCTTCACGGAGTCAGGAAGGTCGTTTGTGTACACAGAGAACAAGGTAGGGCTACTCACCGCCCCCTGAGGTACTCCTCTATTCACTGCTCTGCATGGGGACATGAGAGTAGACCTAGAGCTTGATACTGCAACTCGCTGACTCCTGTTAGAGAGAAACCCTGTGAACCAAGCAAGGGATGCCCCCCTTACTCCTATCGATTCTAATTTTTTCAAAAGTAACCCATGATCAAGGGTCTCGAAAGCCCGAGATAAGTCCAGTAGGGTTACCTCTGAACAGTCCAAGGACCTACCTATCTCCTCCGAGACGTGAAGAAGAGTTGTTGCAGCCGAAAAACCCTTCCTAAACCCTGATTGATTGGGAGGTAAAACTTTGTTTTTCTCAATGAAGGGTGTCAACTGCTGAAGACAGATTTTCTCTAATACCTTCGAAAGGTAAGGCAGAATGGTTATTGGACGCAGGTCACCAAATGATTTCGGACTATCGCATTTAGGAAGAGGACGAACAATACCAATACCTGATCCCCATGCCGAGGGAAATTTCCCCTGCCTTAAGGAGGTATTCATAATATTTAATAACGCAGGAAGGCACGAAGGTACACAAAGATAAACTGAGGAACTATTGATGCCGTCCGATCCCGTAGCTGTCGAAGTGATCGATCTCATAGCGTGATACAAATGACTGAGATCAATTTCCTTGAATGCGAAAGTATTCTGTGAGTGAGGTGTAAAGTTGCTAGCAGATGAGTGAAGGTGGCAGATTAGTGTCTCTGACGCTACCGCTGGCGGTATGGTATCTAGATAATAGTCATTAATGCTACTGGGATCCATGGGCAGATCTCCCCAAGAGAACTGTCTTTGTCCTGACCAGACACCTGCCAGGTTTACCTTTTCCCACATGTGTTTGGAAGAGGGCCTATCTGAAAGGCTAGCCAAATATCCGTTTTTTTCGCGCCGGAGGGAGCCAGTTGCGAGGTTACGTAGGAGCACATATTTATCTCTATCTGTGACTGTATTTGAATTGCGCTTACGTTACTACTTGTTGGGTACGACTTATCTATTATATTTTTGCACTTACTACTTGTTAAAAAAAATAGTTTTTCTTTCTTCTTGACAAGTGTACTAAAAAAGACAATTCATTTATATTTTTCGTAATTTTCAGAATAAAAATTTGAAAAAATATTTCAAATTATTTGAAATCCCATTCAATTACTGAAATCGGTTAAATAAAATTTTTTTGAATCTTTTCAAATTAAAAAATTAAAAATACTTTGGAATATTTTAAAATACCCTAAAATATTTCAACCCATGTAAAAATCTAAATTATTTTAATCCATTAAATATTCCTTGGAATCTAATAAGCATCTCTCCAATATTTAAAATCCTCTGAAATCTTTTAAAATCTATTGAAAAATACTAAAGCTCTTGAAAATGCCTTAGAATAATTGAAAATACCCTAAAATCGTTAAAATCCTTCGTAATCCCATTTAATTACTAAAATCAATCAAATAATATTTCTTGGAATCTTTCAAAATAACCAAAAATATTTCAAATCCTTTGAAATCCCATTTAATTACTAAAATCAAAAAAGTAATATTTCTTGGAATCTTTCAAAATACCCTAAAATACTTCAAATCCTTCAAAACCCCAATAAATTTCTGAAATCAATTAAAAAAAATCTCTGATAAATAATAAAAATAAATAATAAAATAAAGAAATAAATAATAAAAAAGTAAGATAAATAATCAAATCTTTCTGAATTAAAAAAAAATACCCTAAAATTTTCCAAACCCTTTGAAACTCCTTCAAATTACACATTGAACTCAATAAAGAATTCTTCGGAGTAATTAGAAATACCCTGTAAAAATCTAAATTATTCCAATCAATTACAAATTCCTTGGAATCTAATAAAAATCTCTCAAATATTTCAAATCCTCTGAAATCATTTAAAATCTATTGAAAATTTTTAAAGCTCTTGAAAATGCCTTGAAATGATTAAAAATACCCTAAAATACTTCAAATCCTTTAAAACCCCTTTAAATTTCTGAAATCAATTAAATAAAATCTCTGATGAATAATAAAAATAAATAATAAAATCTCTCTGAATTAAAAAAAATACCCTAAAATATTCCAAACCCTTTGAAGCTCCTTCAAATTACATATTGAAATCAATTAAAAAATCTTTGGTATAATGAGAAATGTCCTGAAGTACTTCAAATCCTTTGAAACCCAATTAAATTACTGAAATTAATTAAAAATCTCTTGGAATATTTTAAAATACCCTTAAAAATACCCTGTAAAAATCCAAATTATTCGAACCAGTTAAAAATTCCTTGGAATCTAATCAAATTCTCTGAAATATTTCAAATCCTCTGAAATCTTTTAAAATCTATTGCAAAATTTTAAAACTCTTGAAAATCCCTTGGAATAATTGAAAATGCCTTAAAATATTTGAGCCGTTCTCTAGAAAAACGGCTTAAGTCGAAAAATGTCGTTTTTCGATACTTGCATTTTTAAGTATGTACAGTGTTTAATGAGTGGTTATATTTATTTTCGCGTACTTTAGATGTTTCGCTTAAAAGTTATAGTATCCAATAATGAATTGCGACAGGCCAGAAAAAATTACACATTACGTATTAATATTTATCAGCGTATTAAAAAATAAAACTTAAGCCGTTTTAACGGAGAAGGACTAAAAAAGTCTTCAAAAAGATGCTTAACGTAGGATAAAGTGATAGTATTGCAATAATTTTATTTGAAACTCATTATACATTATTACAATTACATTTATTTCAATATTATTATAAAATATTATTCATATATTATATGCCCGTAACTACTGCGCGCGCTCGGGTCGCAAGGGACAGCATTCTATGCCGACTGTGTAAGCTTAGCCATTGGTTTAAAATGCTTGAAACTTCACATACACATAATAGAGCCGCGCAGCAATGTAATAATTCATTTTTAGAAACGACCTAAATCGACTTAAGCCGTTTTTCTAGAGAACAGCTCATTTAAAATCCTTCGAAATCCCATTTAATTACTAAAATCAATCAAATAAAATTCATCCTTGGAATCTTTCAAAATACCCCAAAATATTTAAAATCCTTTGAAATCCCATTTAATTACTAAAATTAATCAAATAATATTTCTTAGAATCTTTCAAAATACCCCAAAATACTTCAAATCCTTTAAACCTCCATTAAATTTCTGAAATTAATTGAATACAATCTCTGATAAATAATAAAATAAATATATAAATAATAAAAATAAATAAGATAAATAATAAAATCTCTCTAAATTAAAAAAAAAATATCCTAAAACATTCCAAACCCTTTGAGACTCCTTCAAATTACATATTGAAATCAATTAAAAATTCTTTGGAATATACGACGAGCTCGGGACCAAGAACATTCCCTTATCAGTGCTCCCAATTTTGCTCCCCAACCACACTACGCGCTTTAAAATGTTTAAAATATGCAAATTAATGGTAAACAAATAATAATTAGAAAATGCATAAGAATACATTTTGCATTGCAAAATAAACTTTCGCAGTCATATATATAATAATAATTTGATTTCACTGCTTAAATCTTTCTTTGATGTCCGAAGGAATATTGCGTTTTCAGCAGTGGAATCAAATAATTATTATATTTATGACTGCGAAAGTATATTTTGCAATGAAAAATGTATTTTAATGCATTTTCTAAATTTACATATTTCAAACATTTTAAATAAAGGCGCGCCATGCAGCTAATCAGTAATTCGGCGTGCCGCATGCGCAGTGCGGTTGGGGACCCGTCTAAACCCCTTCCACCAACAATCTCGCGGGGTCGTGCGCATACGGCATACGCGGAGAATCCTTGAGCCATCGAGGTTAGAGCTCTATAGCTCCATGAATATAGCTTTGTTTGCGAATGTAAACATCGTCAAACATGATTCGCTTTTGAAAAACGCTATTTTGTATTCGTTTTGTTTACTTTTTTTTTTCGAGGTATTATGGATTCTTCCGCTGATCCAAGGAATACGGTAAGTACTCATGAAATATTTCACCCTTTATCTCAAATTTTATTGTAATCAATGGAATTTTTCGAAACTTTTCTTCCAATTAATTTTGATTCAACTTGAATTTCGTTGTAGTCATCAGTCACTTTTTCGGTTAGAAATTAGAAGGGTTTCAAAGATTTTGAGAGATTCGAATTTTTTGAATTAACCCTCAATTCGTTTAAATTCTTTAGAATTCCCTGGGATTTTCTTAATTTACTTGAATTCTTCTAAATTTACTTAATTGTATTAATTTTATTTGTTTTTGTCGATTTTCTAAAAATTGTCATTCAATTGGTCTTAAATTCTTTTTTCCTCGCCGTGAACCTTTATGAATTTCATCAAATCTAAATTCATTCCAATTTTCGGAAATGAATGGCATTTTTTTTATTAAATATTTCTTTTTCGATTCACTTCAGTTCTTTTGAATTTAACTTGAATTGTTTTGAAGTCTTACGAATTTATCTTGAGTTTGTTGCCCTTTGAGCGTGAAAAAAGTACCCAATGACCATGACAAAAAGTACCCTTTGGTTGTTATGTTTTATCCCATAGGGACTGTGCGGCCTGCAATTTTTCAATTTTTTTTGAAAATTTCAAAAATAATTTCAAGACTGTACCAAATTTAAAAAAAAAAATTTTTTTTTAGGGAAATTTACAGATTTATGAAATATCCAAATATTCGAAAAATGTGTGTATTGTAGTTGTTTTTTCATTTTCTAAAGAAATAATTGCATTTGCAGGTAAAAATACGGAATTCATTAACAATTCAAGAAAAAATAACAATCATTCAAGAAATCGAAAATGGAAAGAAGAATTACCACATTTCCCAAGAGTACAATCTTCCACATTCCACAGTTTCCACAATACTGCGGAACAAAGAAACAATCAAGAAAAATTATGAATTACTGCATGAACGTGGGGGGAATATGAAAAGAAAAAGATTCAATGGGACCGAGAATGATGTCTTCGATAAAGCAGTCTATGCTTGGTTTTGTCAAAAAATATCGACTGGAGAACCAGTTTCCAGTATACTTTTGAAGGAAAAAGCGATGGAATATCACCAAAGATTGAAAAAAGAAGGACAAATAGCCGAGAACAGTCCAGATTTTAAAGCTAGCGATGGATGGCTAGGAAAGTTTAAAATAAGATACGACTTACGTACGATTCATGTCAAAGGGGAGAAAGCATCGGTAGAATTCGAAGCAAGTGCTGACTTTACAAAAACATTTCAGAATTTTATCGTAGAAAACGAGTACGACTTGGATAATGTTTATAGTGCCGACGAATCAGGATTATTTTATAGATACTTGCCGGACCGAGAACTAGTTTTACCCCACGAAAAAGAAGTTTCTGGTCACAAACCAATGAAAGAACGCGTCACATTTCTCATTTGTGCAAACGCCACCGGAACTGACCGACTGCCTCTTCTTGTTATTGGGCGTGCTGCGAAACCTCGATGTTTCAAAAATGCACAGGAACTACCACTTCTGTACAAAGCGCAAAAAAAAGCTTGGATGGATACTGCTTTATTCTGGGATTGGTACAAAAATCTTTATGTACCACATGTAACGCAGCGCAAACCAAGTGGCAGGTACGTTAAAATTGTGGTTTGATTAATTCGAAATGCAAAATACCTTTTTTTTAAATTACAATCTTACAATTTAAATAGGATTGAGATTTTTTTATGTAGTTATGTATTTCAGATTCCTTCTGCTACTTGATAATGCTCCTACACATCCCAAAGCAGAAGAATTGAATGCATTCGACCTCAGGTGCCAAGTGATGTACCTCCCACCGAATGTCACAACTCTTGTGCAGCCAATGGACCAAGGTGTCATTTCAGCTACGAAGCGACATTACAAAAAAGGACTTCTCCGTGAATTACTGTCCAAAAACCATTTCACAAATCAGGATGTCGTCACATTTTTGAAGAAATGGTCCGTACTTGACTGTATGAAGATCCTCAAAGAAGCATGGGAGACCTTTTCACCGAGTACTCTGGGGAATGCATGGAAGAAAATTCTACCTGACTTGAAGGAAGACTCGGAAAATATCCCTTCTTCGAACAACGACATTGTGACCTTACTGAATCACGTACCCGGAGGTGAACAATTTTCTTTAAGCGACGTCGATAAATGGCTTGGAGAAGACGAAACTTTGCAAACTTGCAGAGTGTTGACCGACGAAGAGATCTTGAATTCTTGTGCAGGGTTAAACCTACCCTTACCCGAGGACACAGAAGAAGACCCAGGAAATGATGATGATGACGTGGATGGAAACGTCATTGACGCACCCGAATCTCAAACGCTGTCCGTCGTCTATGATGCAGCTCGGATACTTTTGGATTGGTCGAAAAAACATACTGAATTCTCGAATGAAGATGTTGCAGTGCTTTATAAAATGCGTAACTTCGCATTTGACAAAATGTTGGATATACAACATCTTTAATTCTATGGTACAAAAAAAAGGCAAAAAATTCATCACTACAGTAAACACTGACTTGTTTTTATATTCGAAGTTTCTTTTTCTCTACGGGGAAAAAGAAATAATGTGTATTTTAAGTTTGAACTGTGGAAATAGTATATTGCGTGACGAGGGTCGAAAGGAAACGATTTCACGAGTGAAATCGTTGCCTCGGCCGAGTCATGCATACAATTTTTCATTATATCGATAATCGAAAATTCGACTAGGGAAGAAAGTTACAGATCAATGCAAATGGCGCCACCATTTGCATTTATTTGTCACTTTCTTCCCTAGGGTTGAAAATTCGATTTTCGACCCGCTCCACAGGCGTCGAAAGTCGAATTTTCGATTGAGGTATGATGAAAAAGTATTATTCACATAAAAAGTATTTTGTATAACTTTAAGTGTTACTACGCATCAATTTACTTGTTGAACTGCGAATGTTGTATTCAAAAAATATATTTATCATAAGCTGCATGTGATCAAAGAAATCACATAGGTATAAGAATTTTATAATGTTCTCGATAGTGCTTAAATAACCACTATTTTCTATGCGTTTATTACATGAAGTTCCTTTGAATGTGCAATTGAAACAAACAAAAATTTTGCCTTGAAAACATAAGACTGTTATGTTATAAGAATTCTCAAGCTGTCAGTTTCTATTTTCTTTGATGAATAATTACTGACAAAATGGAAATACTGTACGATTTATTGAAGAAATAAAAATTGCATCATTCTTTTACTTGTGTGTTACTTTGAAAATATTTCACTCATATATACCAATTTCTCAAATTCAAATCTGTAATTCAAATTCAATCTGTAATTATTTTTTTTCCGCATAAAATACTCATATGTACATCTATCATCGAGTCATACTATCAAACAAAAATTCTGACAACTGGTAAATTTCTTGAATTGCGAATACTTTTCGAATTTTGAAAATTGCGAAGATTTCGACAATTTCGGTACTTTCCAAAATTCTGAAGATTTAAAAAATTTTGAAAATGCTGGAAAACTGTTCGAAGCTCTTAAAAATACCCGAGAATGATTAGAAATCCTCCAAAATATTTCAAATCTTTTAAAACCCCATTAAATTACTGAAATCAATTAAACAAAATCCCTCGGAATTTTTAAAAATACCCTAAAATATTTCAAACCCTTTGAAATTCCTTCCAATTACATATTGAAATCAATTAAAACTTCTTTGGAATCTTTTAAAATTCCAAGACATTGAAATCGACTGACAATTTTTAATCTTCTTGAAAATGCTGTGGAATAATTTAAAATACCCTAAAATATTTAAAACCCTGTGCAAATTTAAACTATTGAAATCAATTCAAAATTCCCTAAAATTTTTGTAATTCTTTGAATTCCCTCAAAAATGTTAAAAGCTCTTGAAAATGCCTTGGAATAATTTAAAATACTCTAAAAAAATTTAATCCTTTAAAATCTATCGAAATTCTATAAAATTCTTCATATGAAAATATTTTTAAAAAATCAGAATCCTAGGAAATATTTTCAAAATTCCTTGGAATCTTGTAAAATACCGTCAAAAAATTAATCACTTTGGAATTCGCTTCAAATTATTAAAATCAATAAAAAAAAATCTTTGGAATCTCTTTAAATTATCTAAAATATTTCAACTCCTTTGAAATACCCTTCAATTAATTAAATCAATTAAACTTTTGATACAATTTTTCTAAATACCCTAAAATATTTCAAACCCTTTGAAATCCCATTACAATAATAAAATCAATTGAAAATTCCTTGAAATCATTTAAAATACCCTAAAATATTTGAAATTCTGTAAAAATTTTTGAAATCTCTTGATATTCTTTTAAAGCTTTTGAAAAAGCTTTGGAATTATTTCAAATACTCTGATATATTTCAATCCATGTAAAAATTTAAATGACTGAAATTTATTCCAAGCACCTTTTGGAATCTTTAAAAAAAACCCAAAAATATTTCAATTCTTTTGAAATCTATATTTAAGACTTTTTAGACCTTTTTAAAATGCCATGGAATAATTAAAAATACTCTAAAATAGTTCAAAATCCTTTGAAATCCCATTAAGTACCTGAAATTAATTAAATGAAATCCATGGGAATTTTTGAAAATACCCTAAAATATTTCAACCCCTTCGAAATGCCTTTCAATTCCATATTGAAATCAATTGAAAATTCCTTGGAGTCTTTTTAAATTTCACAAAATATTTCAAATCCTTTGAAATCTATTGAAATATTTTAAAGCTCTTGAAAATGCTTCGGAATAATTTAAAATACATACCCTAAAATATTTCAAATCCTTTAAAATCCCATTAAATTACTGAAATCAATTAAATACAATTCCTTGGAATTTTTCAAAATACCCTCAAATATTTCAAAACTTTTGAAATCCTTTTAACTGATTGAAATCCATAAAAAATTCCTCGGAATATTTTAAAATACCCTAAAATATTTGAAACCCTGTGACATCCCATTAAATTACGGAAATCAATTAAATAAAACTCCTTGGAACCTTTCAAAGTACCCTAAAATATTTCAAACCCTTTGAAATAATTTGAAGTTATTGAAATCAATGAAAAATTCATCGGAATCTTTTAAAATACCCAAAAATATTGCAAATCCTTTGGAATCCCATTAAATTAGTTTAAAAATTAAATTAAAAATTTTAATTTAATTTTTAATTTTTAATTTTAAATTACTGGAATAAATTAAATAGAATTCCTTGGAATATTTCAAATCCTTTGAAATACCTTTAAATTACGTTTACCTTTGAAATCTATTGAAAATTTTTAAAGCTCTTGAAAACATCTGGGAATAATTAAAACTACCCTAAAATACTTTAAATCATTTGAAACCCCATAAATTACTGAAATTAATAAAAAATTCTTTGGAATATTTTGAAATAGAACTATAAAATATTTCAAACCCTGTGAAAATCTAAATTATTGCAATCAATTAAAAATTCCTTGGAATCTAATAAAATTCTCTCAAATATTTCAGATCCTTCGAAATATTTTAAAATTTATTCAGATTTTTTAATGCTCTTGAAAATGCAGTGCAATAATTGAAAATACCCTAAAATATTTCAAACTCTGTGCAAATTAAAACTATTGAAATTTATAAAAAATTCCTTGGAATTTTTCAAAATACCCACAAATATTTAAAATCCTTTGAAATTTTTAAAAATCTCTATTGAAAAATGTTTGAAGCTTTCAAAATTGCGTTGAAATAATTTTAAGTACCCTAAAATATTTCAAATCCATTTTGAAATTCCTTAATATTATTTACTGCTCTTGAAAATGCCTTCGAGTAATTTAAAATACCGTAAAATATTTTAAATCCTTGGAAATCCTTTGGAACTTTTAAAAGAAATCCCTTCAAATTATTAAAAGCAATTAAAAATTCTTTGGAATATTTAAAAATACCCTCAAATATTTAAAATCCTTTGAATTACCTTCAACTTTTGTAAAGCTCTTTTGGAATAATTTTAAATACTCTAAAAAATTTGTAAACCTTTTAAATCTATTGAAATTCGATGAAATTCTTCACAGCCACATGAAAATATTTTCAAATTCCTTAAAATCACTAGAATCCTAGGAAATCTCTTGAAAATTCTTTGGAATCTTTTAAAATACCGTTAAAAAATTAATCTCTTTGGAAATCGCTTCAAATGATTAAAATCAATCAAAAAATCTTTGGAATCTTTTTAAGAATTCCCTGAAATATTTCAAATCCTTTGAAATCCAATTACATTAAACTTTTGTTGTAATTTTTCTAAACACTCTAAAATATTTCAAGCCCTTTGAAATCCCTCTAAATTATTGAAATCAATTCAAAATTCTTTGAATTAATTAAAACTACTTTAAAATACTTAAGATCCTTTGAAATTCCATTAACCAAAAATGGAACGGTTAAATTGACAATAAAAAAATTAATTTTTAACAAAAAAAAACAACGAATTTTCATCAACATAAAATTATCTTTCATAAATTCGAATTTTGTTGCTGAAACAATTTAAGTTACAAAATGAATTTCAAGACAAGAAATTTTTTGACTGAAAAGTTTTTGTATTCAATATATTTAAATATGTTTCACATTTCTCCATGTATTTTTCAACAATGTATAAAAACTTTATCTGAATCTCAGTTTAAAAAATAAATAAATAATACCTAGATTAATATTTAACAAAAATGGTGGATATTTCCATAAGCCAGGAATGAAGACAATTTTTTGTTTATGGAAATTGAATTTTTTAGAACTTTTGGTAGAACTTTTTTAAATGTGCAAACTACTTTCTCAACATTTTTTTGTATCTGTTGTTTTCAAGAAAAATGCGAAAATTCGATTTTATGAAAAAAAAATTCTCCTGTCCACAAAAGTTATTTAGCCCGCATTAAACTCACAAGGTATTTTTCTTATGATAGTACAAATTCAACAAAGAATTAGCAAAAAATATAAGTGTGGGTTTTTTGAGAAAATCGACTTTTAACATTTTCAGAAAATCTGCAGTCATTTTGTTAATTTTGAAGATTTTTTCAATTTCCTCGCAGATTTCGAAAGTTTAAAGATACGAGTTTAAAGAAAAAATCGGTTTTTTTTTTAAAAACAAAGCCAAAAATTCAAATACGCATAACTCTGTAAACAATTTTTTTTTCGCAAATCGCAAAAATACGTATAGCCTAATTTCCTCTAAAAAACAACATATTTTGTCCCCGAGAGATTCTGCAACTTCAAGTGTAGAACCTGCCGGATTTGAAATGAATTCGGTCCTAAAAAAAACTAACGGCAGTGTAACGAGTTACTTTCTTATATACTCTTTATTTTGCGAAATTTCGCGCTTTGTACGTTTGGTTATCACCTCCTCCATTTCTTTAATGTAATCGAGGTGTTTCGGTAAGCATTCTGCTGCCCTTTTAAACCAATTTTTCAGCTTCATGAGACAGACAAAAGCCTCTGAGGACGTGATTTCCATAGATTCAGGACTGTCAAAAATAATTTCGCTGTTTTCAATTTTACTTATAATTTCAGGCTCGCTCTCTGACGACGTTATTTCCATAAGTTCAGGACTTTCAAACATTGTTTCACCGTTTTCGATTTTAGGTACAATTTCAGGCTCGAGTCTACCACATGTAACAAAATTTAATATATCAGGATTTTCGAAGATACTTTCACTGTTTTCGATTTTAGGTACAATTTCAGGCTCGAGTTTACCACATGTAACAAAGTTTACAATGTCAGGATTTTCAAACATAGTTTCTTTGTTTTTGGTTTTAGTTGCATTTTCAGGCTCACGACTACTACTTGTAACAAAGTTTATAATATCACTGTCTGATGATGGCTTCCAACCGCAATCGCTATCATTGTGATTACTTTCAAACCATTTCAGGAGAACTTCTCTCGATTTTTCTACAGAATAATCTGGTCCCGACAACAGTTCAGAAATTGTATCGAAATTTTCACCAGGAAAACTGAACAAATCAGTTCGGGATTCCGGTACGTTTAAAACTGCATCAAAATTGGATAGAGGATCCAGAACACTGGCGAAAGCATCATCGTTTAGAGAATCCTGAATGTTGGTGGAAGCTGGAACTTTGTTTTGAATGAACGAGTCGCCTAAGAGCGGTTTCCATGCTTTTTGAAGAGTAGACAATTCCACAGCGTTCCACGCGAGGCTGAGCATGTCAAAGCAATCAGAAAGGTCTAATTCTTTTAAAAACTGAACAGGTCCTTCTGAGTTTTCACCGAGAAATAACCGTCTCAACAAATCTTTCTTGAAGAGTTTTTTCGTCGTTGCGATTAATCCTTGATCCATGGGTTGAATCAATGTCGCCCCGTTGGGAGGCAAATATACGACTTCAAAGTTTTCGTTTATCGCGTTAAGTTCATCCAAACTTGCGTGGGGTGGAGCATCATCGAGAAGCAAAACCACCTTTCCCGTTGTGCCATTCTTTCTTTGGTGTTCTAAAACTCGAGGAATAAACTCATCCTTGTACCTGGAAAAATTTATCGTTGTTTAAAAAAAGATCAATCAATCAATCAATCAATTTTCCCGGTCAACTAAAAGTAACATATTCATACTTGCCGCTGACGCAAACATTTATTTTAATTCATGACGTTCATTCTGAACATCCTTTAACACAAAAGAGCAAACAATTGCAAAATAAATGAAATTGAATGAATGAAAATGAATTTTCAACAACAATAAACGAATTTTCAACAAAATAGTTTAATTTTCAACCTAACTGATGAATTTTCAACTAAAAAATGATGAATCTTCAACCGGAATTGTTGAATTTTAAGCCAAGAAGATGAGTTTTCAAATTAATTTTCAACAAAAAAAAGCGGGCTCTCAAGACCAGAGTTCAATTTCCAACCTAACTTATGAATTTTCAACTAAAACAATAAATCTTCAACTGAAATAGTTGGATTTTCAATAACAAAAACTTAATTTTCACTTAAAAAGATAAATTGTTAACCAAAACTTAAATCATTAAATTTCAAGTTAAAAAAATCAATGTTCAACCAAACAGATGAATTCTCAACTAAAACTATGGAATAAGTTAAATTTTCAGTTACCAAAATTACCTTCCACAAAAAAACCTACTTTCAAAAAAAGAACTAACTTTCAAAAAAATACTTACATTTACGAACGAGGTAATGTATTTTCAACTGGAATAGTTGAATTTTTTACCAAAGAGACGAATTTTCAACCAAGAAGATTAATTTCTACCAAAAAATATGAATTTTCAACCAAAAAAAAATTATTTTTCAACCAAAAATTGAATAATTAAATTTCTCGAACAAAATGCCTTTTCATCCAAAGAAAGAACAAGTTTTCAATCGAATAGCTCATATTTCATGCAAATAAATTAATTTTTTATTAAAATGATGTTTTCAACGAAAGAATACAACTTTCAACCAAGTAATTTAATTTCCAACCTAAAAGATGAATTTTCAACAAAAAATGATAAATATTAAAGTGGACTACTTGAATTTTCTAACGAAAAGAAAATTTTTTAAACAAACAGATTAACTTGCAAAGAAAAAGATAATTTTCTACCCAAAATTGAATAATTAAATTTTCCGAACAAAATGCCTTTTCATCCAAAGAAAAAAACAAGTTTTCAATCAAATAGCTCATATTTCAAGCAAATAAATTATTTTTTAATTAAAATGATGAATATTCAGCGAAAAAACTAATTTTCAACAAAACAGTACAACTTTCAACCAAGAAATTTTATTTTCAATCAAAATTGATAAATATTCAACTGGAATTTTTAACATAAAAGAACAATTTTTAAGCAAGCAGATTAACTTACAAAGAAAAAGATAATTTTCGACAAAAAATGAACAGAGAAGGAAGGGGATTTGGTTGGTTGCCTTCTCATTTTTCTTTCCTCTTTTTTATTTTTGTCCGAAGAAACAAATTTTTTATTTTGCTGTTTTAGGAATTGCAATAGGAGCATTTTGTGGTGGATGTCCAAATTTTATCATTGAATTCTTGCTTTATTTTCAGGAATTCTTTATATTGAATTGATTATTGGACGTTAAATGAGATTTTGAATTTTATTTTAGTCTGATTCAGAATTCTTGAATTTCCAAATTGAACATTCAAATTTGCAGTTGTAGGAATTAATTTTCAACCAAACTGATGAATTTTCAACTAAAATAATGAATCTTCAATTGGAATAGTTGAATTTTATACAAAACAGATGAATTTTCAATCATAAAGATTAATTTTCTACAAAAAAGGTGAATTTTTCAAAAAGTACTTGGAAAAATTTATCGTTGTCTAAAAAAAGATAAATTATGCCATTCAGGCGCGGATCACCAGGATTTTCTAACTTCCCTTCATTTTTTCACGGGAAAAGGAGAAAAATTATAAAAAATATTATTTAAATTATTGTAAAAGATTATTTAAAAGATTATTATTTTTTATTATTATTATTATTCAAATGCATTCATTCACATTATTCGGCAGACGATTTCAAATTCCTGGTTCTTTCCCGGTCAAGTTTTTCAATTTTCCCGGTCAACTAAAAGTAATACATTCATACTTGCCGCTAAACGCAAACATTTATTTTAATTCATGACATTTATTCTGAACATCCTTCAACACAACAGAGCAAAAAATTTCAAAATAAATAAATTTTGAAAGAAATACTTAAATTTTCCACTAAAAAATATAAATTCCCAACAAAAAATGAATGGTTCAACTTTTAGTAGAAAAAATTAATTTTCAACAGGAAAAGTGGGTTACTAGTTCATCTTTTTGGTTGAAAATTGATCTTTTTGGTTGAAAATTAGTTTTTTCTCATTTAGAATTAATTTACTTCAATTTTATCGTAAATT
>CAKNXH010051322.1:0-13615 GCA_932178445.1 Andricus quercusramuli | reverse complement strand
CAATTTTAATCAAAATTATACAATTTAAGAATTTTTATTTGCACATTTTCAAAAATCGAGAGTTTATAATTAATTTAAATTTACATTTAAATTTAAATTTTTCAAATTTTAATTTCAATTGTAAATCTTTATAATTTTACATTTTCAAAATTCAAGAATTTTTAATTGTAACTTAAAAAAATTAACGAATTTTAACCAAAATTATCCAATTTAAGGATTTTTATTTGTACGCCTTCAAAAATCGAGAGTATTAATTTAATTTTAATTTACATTTAAATTTAAATTTTTAAAATTTTAATTTCAATTGAAACTTTTTATAACTCCATATTTTCAAAATTCAAGAATTTTTAATTGTAACTTGAAAAAATTAGCCAATTTTAATCAAAATTATCCAATTTAAGGATTTTTATTTGTACATCATCAAAAATCGAGTGTATTTAATTAATTTTAATTTCAATTGTAACTCTTTATAATTTTATATTTTCAAAATTCAAGAATTTTTAATTCTAACTTTCAAAATTGCAGAACATTAAATTTTAAGTTTTAAAAGTTGGAGAGTTTTTAATTTTGACAATTTACAATAAAAAATTTATGTAATTTTGAAGCTTTACATTCAAAATTTCTCGAATTAGTGGATTTATAATTGAAAACTTGACTTCTTATTTTTGAATTATTAAAATTTAACAACTTTTATTTATACTTTTATTTATTTATAAAATCTTTAAAATTAAAGAGTTTTTAATTGTAAATCTTTAAAATTGAAGTATTTTGAATTGCAATTCGTTAAAAATGAAAAATTTTCAATTGCAAATATTCAAAATTGAACTATTCAAAAAATTCTTCTAAATTATATATCATGTTTTTGTTTTATTTGTAAAAAACTGCATTAAAAATAAAAAAGTAGATTTTTCAGACAAAGGAAACAAGCTAAGAAATAAATAAATGTACAAAAGTTTGTATATTTAATCTCTCCCTTTTACGGGTTTGAGGGCCTCCGCTCCCTGTACATATCTTTACATTTCATCCTTAGTCTAACTTATTCGCTGCTTATATTCTATATCTTCGCCTTACATGATAACAGTCATATTAATACTATTATTCTTAACTTTCTACAAATCTAAGCATGAGCGACCTTCCAGGGCTTCCGTTTTCTCTTACCATCAATTGCATTTTCAACGATTTAAAATTTACCATTTTTCTAGTGACTTTCCTTCACAGAGGATTACCCGTTTGGCTCTGCCCTGTTCCCATGCTTTCTCTTATTTCTTCCAGCTTTTTCATCCACATCACTCCCTGTCCATTACCATCCAAGATCCATCTCACACACTCATCCACACTCAACTGTCCATCTTCCTCTCCTGTACACCTCTCTAACACATGTGCCCATGACTCCACCTCGTATCCACATACTCTGCACAAATTATCCTCTTCATCCATCCAATATCTACAAGATCTCACTCCTTCCCCCATTCTAAACCGTACCACCCTATTCCATTTGTCTTCCTTTTTCATCTTTTGCAAATATTCTGGTTCCGTCACCCCTTTGACCATCATATACCATCTATTGTACTTCGAATCCATAATCTTTCTCCATCTCTCTTCTCCTTGTCTTACTAATAGCTCTAATTCTATGTTCTGCCAATCCAGAACCCCTTCCTGCATATCACAAACATTCCTCATTTTTGTCCTTTCTTCCTCCCATTTCGAGTTTCCCAAATTTCCTCTCGTCTCCTTGTTCCGAACTTCGTCCAAGCATACTTGTGCTATCCTGCTCCCCTCCCCCCTTTTCAGTTTCTCTTCAAACCTCCAGGCTCTCTTAATTTGTCTCGTTACCATTTTCTCCCTTCCTAGTTCTTCCCTCAACATGTATCCTGGGCAACTCCAACTAACCCCCATTACCCATCTCAGAAATCTCTCATGCATACTTTCCACTTTCCTATGTTCTTTCCATCCCCAGACTTCTACCCCATAACCCAATACCGCCCATACCAACGCATCAAACAACCAGACCCTCATTCTCCAATCGTCCTTGAACCTTCTCTTTCCTATACCCCATACTTGGCCCATTACTTTGCTCGCACATTCGATTCTCTTCCTCACCTGCACCTCGTTTCCCCCTCCTGCCTCAAACTAGAAACCTAGGTAACAGAACTCCTCCACAGTTTCCACTGTTTGTCCGTTCATCTTCCAACCGTAACCTATTTTGGTATTTCTCTTTCTGAAGCACATCACCTTGGTCTTCCCTACGTTCACCGTCAGTTCTTTTGCTCGTACATATTCTTCGAAAATTTTTATCATTAGGTTCATACCCTTCTCATCGTCTGCTAATAGAACTACGTCGTCCGCGTATGCTAGGGAGTATAGTTTGCTATTACCCAGGATCGTCCCCCCTTTCCCTTTCTCCTTTAGCTTCTCCTCTAAGTCTGCCAGCAGCATATTAAAGAGCAGCGGACTCAACGGGCACCCTTGCCTAAGACCTCTTTCTGTCCAGAAAACCTCCCCTTTTTTCCCCCCTATCTTCACCCTAATCCTGGTTTCAGTAAAAATTTCCTTTATCCTCTTCACTAACCCTTCCTCTATTCCCTTCTCTTTCATTGCCTGCCATAGAACTTTTCTATTCACTGAGTCAAAAGCTGCTTTAAAATCTACGAACAAGGCTACTAATTTCCCTTTTTTTCTCCCTAAGTTTCTGTTAACCAAGTAGTTGAGTACGTAAATGTTATCTATTGTTCCCATCCCTTTTCTAAATCCCGTCTGATTGTGTGGGATACTTTGTTTCTCTTCTATCTGACTCTCCAACCTTTTTCTTAGAATTTCCGTGTATATTTTATAACCCACTGGCATGAGGGTGATCCCTCTGTACTCTTCTACCTTCTTACCATCCCCTTTCTTGACAAGCGGTACCACCAGCCCTGTCCTCCACTCCTCCGGCCACCCTTCTCCTTTCCAGACCTTGTTGCACATCTTCCACATCCCTTCCCTAGTCCCTTCTCCTCCATACTTTATCGCTTCGTTCTCCATACCATCCTCTCCTGTAGCCTTGCTTCTTTTTAGTCTATCTATCGCCTCATTCACTTCTTCTCTTGTTATTTCGTTCACTTCCTCCCTTTCTCCCTGGACTGTCTTTCTATTTTCCCCTTCGATCCTATTTTGTTCTCCCCCTAGCAGACCCTTAAAATAATCCGTCCATTCATCCATTTCTATTTCTTCATTCACGCCCCTCCTTCCTCCTCTTTCCCTGTTTATCACATCCCAAACCCTACCTTCTTTGATTGCTTTTTCTACTTCTTCCTTGTATTTCTCCTTTCCTTTTTGCTTTTTCCCTTCCTGCATCCTCTCATGTTCTCTTTTTCTCATGTTGTACTCCGCCTTCTCTATTTCTCCTTTCCTCCATTTTCTTACAGACTCTTTCATTCTCTCCTTACTCTCCCTGCATTCCTCATCCCACCAGCCTCTCTTTCCCTTTTCTCTTCCTTCTTTCGCACCTATCTCATCCCTTACCTTCTCAATCGACCCTTTCAACCTCTCAATCAACACGTCTACTTCCTCCTCCTTCTCATATCTAACATTCTCCTTTTCCATTTTTTGTTCAAACACTTTTAATTTATCTAACCCCCAGTCTCCCATTTTCGCGTTCCTTTCCCCCCTCTTTCCTTTCTCCCTCTACCGCGCTTGTGGACGCCACCTTTCAGTGTCGCTATTACTGGGAAGTGCTCGGACCCTATCTCATTCCCCACCTTCATACTGCATATCATATTCCTCATTCTTTCTTCCACCAGGATGTAGTCTATAACCGTCTCTCCCTTACCTACAAATGTGATCTCTCCCTTCTCATCTCCTTTCATATTGCCATTACATATGAACCATCCTGTTTCTCCTATTACTTCTAGTAACCTCCTCCCCTCCCAGTCTATCTCCCTATGTTTGGAGCTCCTTATATAGGCCTCCTCTTCTTCATCCCAAGTCCCTCCCCCTTGCTCGCCAGTCCAAGCATTCAAGTCACCTCCTATCAAAACCAACTCTTCCTTCTTTTCCTCCATCCACCTCCTTATTTCTCTCCAACCTTCCTCTTCCCCTCTTCTTCTATATACACAAACCACCGCTATTTTGACTTTTCCAATTACAATCCTTCTTACCATTGTTCCATCCTTTTCCTCTCTATCCTCCTCTGTTCTCCCTTTTACTGCCAGTTCTTTTCTCACCCCCGAGACCATGCCGCCCATCCCTCTACCTTTAACGTGTTCCTTTCTCGATTCTTGCATTGTCCACACATACCCTTTAGGTAGCATCCTTTTCATCCCCTTCCAATCCTTCTCATCTGCCCATGTTTCACTCATCATAATCACATCCCATTTTTCTAACTCCCGCCAAAATCCTTCATTCTTGTTCTTCAAGCCTGACACATTCCAGAAAGCTATTTTTACGTTTTTCCCATCCCTTCCCTCTCCTATCCTCCTTACTTTTCTTCCGCCTTGCTTTTTGGAAACCCCTCTGTTTGCTCGCTAACATCTTTTGTATCTTCCTTTTTTCTACCTTTCTCAACTCTTTTTTCCTTCTTCCTTATTTCTTCTGATTCCTCGTCCCAGAACCATTCCTCTCCATTTATCCATAATCTGTCTCTCCCTATCCATACCATGTGCCCCTTTTTCCTCTCTATCCATGCCCTCTGGTCTATTTGCCATCTCCTTTTCCTCTCCCTCCATGTCAGATCCTCTTCAATTCTTTCCCTTCTTCCTTTCAATAATTTTTTGTTCTCCATAATTTTCTTTTTCTCCTCCTCACTCCCTACTTTTACTACAAACATTCCTTCCTTTCATTCGTTCGTCCCTCCTATCCTCTTAACTCCTTCTACCCTTACCTGCACTCCAATATTTCTCAGAAGATTTATGATTTCCGCCTCCCCTGTTTCACTCTCCATTGTCAATCCCTTAATAATTATGTTATTTTTTCTCTTTGCCTTTTCTTCCCCTTCCAATCTCCTTTCAATGTCACTCAGTCTCTTCTTCAATCTTTCATTCTCATTTTGCACGTTCTTATTACTCCCTATGTCTATTTCCGCACCCTCTGTTTCTTTCCCCATATGTTCATTCCTCAATTCTAAGTTGTTCACCCGTTCTTCCAGCTGTTTTATCTCAATATTTCTCCTTTCGTCATCCTCCTTCTGTCTATTCTCTATGCTCTCTAGCTTACGCCATACCTTATCCTTCTCCTCTTTCCAGATTTTATCCCACTCCTCCCACTTTTCTCTTACTTTCCTTACTTCCCCCCTTACAGCATTTCCCTGTCTATTCATGTCTTCCAAACTTCTCCTTGTTTCCTCTCTAAACCCTTTTATGAGAGCCTCTAATTTTTCAAACATCCCTCCATCCCCCCTATCTCTATCTGGTGTTTTCCGTTTAGTGAGTTTATTCCTGCCTTTCTTGCTTTCCTTATCCGTTTCTAACTCATCGTCCCCTTCCTCTCTTTTTCTTTTGTCTTCCCCCTCACTACTGGTCACGTTTCCTTTTTTTCGCCATTCGTCCAAACTTCGATTCGAGCCCGCGCTGCCTACCTTGTTCAGGCGTTGTAGGTTAGAGGGCCTCCCGCCTTTATGGGCCGTACCTGAATCCCTTCTCTCTGCCATCCCCACCCTAGTCGGCGTCTTAAACGACTCTTGACCGCTACCGCTACCGCTACTGTCCCCCTTCACTCCACTAACCGAGCTCGCAACCTCGTCAGCAATTGCCTCATCTCCCGCCTGACCTCTGGCGCCCGTTTGCGGACTTCTTACCGTCGTCGACATCCCCGTATCCAACCTTACCCACTGTTCCACGACGCTACCCTCTCTTCACCTGACTATCTCTTACCCCCCTTGCCGCACAACAATTTTTCACTCCTAACCTCAAAACTTTCGTACACTCCAATTTCCTTTTCACACACCTCACTTTCAACCTCTACACCCTTGCCTACACTCACCCTTCTTCCTTCACACCTGATCTCCGCACTCAATGCCCTTTCTCCTTCCACACACGCTGATTCCCTTCACCAAAGCCAAAAAAACCAGCACTTGACACAAAACAGTTCTCTCGCGATCGGTACCGAAAACGGAAGCCAAATGTACAAAAGTTATTTACCCCAAAAAGAACTAAAAATTTGTTATCATTTTTTGATAACACGCGTAGTTTTGGTTTTAATCGTAAAAAATGACATCACAAATATACAAAATCGATTTTTTGACAAAAAGACACAAGGTATAATAAAATGTTTAATAACAAAATTGTTTCTAAATTAGAACTGAAAACTTGCTTCCAACGTTTTTTTTCTCACAAGTCACGTGATGCGAATGTGTTCGTTAAAGCCCAAGGAGCTTTAACAAAAGAGAATTCACAATCGCTAAATTTTAGTTGTCAATGGTTTGACTTTTAATTTCAAAAGTCCTATGCAAAGATATAGCGGATATGTAATGACCGAGCGCGTAGCGCGAGATAAATACACTATCGAGCGCGAAACGCAATATCCAACAAGTTCCTAGTTAAAACTCTTTCTTATCAAAAATGTTCAGAATCATTCAGAAATAATTTTTATCATCAAATCGCATTATTTATTTTGAAATTTTTAGAAAAGAATAAAAGAAATGAGCAATAATTGTGCAAAGCGCGCTATGTTTTCTGGTGTTAAATGAGTAAATAAAAAATAAAATAAATTTCAACAGGGTAAAACTAGGATGGAATGCTGTAATCAATATTTGTAAACAATATAGTGACGATAAAAGATGAGAAAATTCTAACAAAAATGACGAAAATAATAATGAAATCAAATTATCGCGTATGCGATAACATTACGACCTTCTCGTGCTGCACTGATGCCTTTCTTCGCCGCCACTGATAGGAGACTTTTCTCTGAAATGAATTAAACTATATTTAGTCTTGACAAAAGCAATCGGTTCATTCGGAGCTTTGGAGAAGTCAGTTTCTGGTTCACTCGAATTTTGATTTTTTTTTCGTTTGGACCTTAATTTTTGAAAATGTACGGGCTAAAAATTCCTCAGTCACTTGACACAACCCTTCATACTTCCAATGGATCTCCGCCTGATAAGGTAAGAAATTATTATTATTTTATTTATATATTTCGTCATTTTTTATAAAAATTTTCAAAAAACTATTTATTTTTCATGTTCATTTTTTTATTTGTTTCCAGGATTGTATAAATATAATTCTCCTGAGATTCTTGAGAAAATTCAAAAAGATTTTTAAAAATTTCAGACATGTCAAATCCAAATTAGAAGAAAAAAATTAATTTTCGACTGAAAAAGATTTTTATTTGGAATCAAAAACAGTTCAACTCATCTAAAAAGACGAATTTTCGACGAAATAGTTCAATCCTCAATCAAAAAATATTGATTTTCAACCAGCTGTATTTTTAACCAAAAAAGAATACATTTTTACCAAAACATACGAATTTTGTGCAAAGAAGTTGAATTTTTCAACTTGAAAATATAAATTTTTAACAAAAAACTTATTTTCAAACCAAATTGTTAAATTTTCAAATAAATAAATTGTCAACCAAAAAATATGAATTTTCAACAAAAATGTAATAATTTGTTTAAAAAAAAAGATTTTATTTTCAAATCAAAAACAGTCGGATTCATGAAAAAAGACCAATTTTCAACAAAATTAAAGAATTAATAAAATAATTTGCAACCAAAAAGATAACTTCTCAAACGAGAAGATTAAGATTCTAAAAAAAAAAGATTTTTCCACAAAATATTTGAGCTTTCAACTCAAAAAGGTCAATTTTAAACCAAATATGGAAAAATAAAATAAAAAAACAATTTGTACTCAACAAAAAAAGGAATTATAAACAAAATAGTTCAATTCTTAGCCAAAATGATGAATCTTCAACCGAGAAAATTAATTCTCAATGAAAAATGTTGATATTTCAACTAAAAAATATTTTTATTTAAAATCATAAACAGTAGAATTCATACCAAAAAAATTCAAACATATTTCAAACTGACAATAATTTATTGGAATATTTTTAAATTTTCTTCAAAAAATAATTTTTCAAAATAAGAATCACTAAAAATTTGTCCAAGAATTTGAGACAATTTTGTTATAATCTTGAAACCATTCAAAATCCTGAAAAAGGTTCAAAATTTTATTTCCTATTCTTCAAAAATCTACATTTTATTAAAAAATGTTGTTAATGTTTTCCATTTTTAATTTATCTTTCAAACTTGCTCAAAACCTCTTAATATTTTTGTGAATATTCAAATTTTTCAAAATCCTGCAAAATAAAAAAATTGCCAAAAAATCTGACTGATTTTTTGCAAAATTCTTAGAAATCTTTTTAAATGTTTTGGTATCTTTTAAGAATCTCTAAAAAATTTTCCAGGAATTTGATAAAATTTGGCTATAATCTTGGAACCATTCAAAATCCTGAAAAAAGTTCAAAATTTTATTTCGAATTCTTCAAAAATCTACATTTTATTGAAAAATGTTGTTAATGTTTCCCATTTTTAATTTAGCTTCTGAAACTGATTCAAAACCTCTGAATATTTTTGTGAATATTCCAATTTTTTTTAATCCTGCAAAATTAAAAAAATGCCAAAAAATCTAACAGATTTTTTTCAAAATTTTCATAAATCTTTTAAAATGTTTTGGTATCTTTTTAAATTTTCTTTGAAAATTAATATAATTCATCCAAAAAAGAAAAAAATTTCCAATAAAATAGATCGTTGACAAAAAGAATAATGTTTAACCAAAATGATAAATTTTCAAATAAAGAGGATTAAGTTTCTGACAAAAAATTAGAATTTTCCATCAAAGAATTGAGCTTTCAATTCAAAATTAAAAATTTTTAATAAGAAATGTAAAGGTTAAATTTTCAGTATAAAAAAAAATTATTTAAAAAAAAAAGGAATTTTTAGCAAAATAGTTCAATTTTCAACCAGAGATTAATCTTGAACCAAATGTATGAATTCCCAATGAAAAATGTAATATTAATATTAAAAAAAAAAAAGATTTTTATTCGAAATGAAAAACATTTGAATTAATCCAAAAAGACGAATTATCAAATATCTTTTAAACTGATAAAAATGTATTAATTTTTTTTTTAATTTCCTTTAAGAATTAACTTTTCAGAAATTCAAAACTTTTTTGAATCTTCCCAGGAATTTAGAAAAATTTTATTATTATCTTGAAAAAAATTCTTAAAAAGTTTCAAAATTTCAATTTTTATTCTTCAAAAATCTACGTTTTGTTTGAATGTCTAAAAATCCTAAATATTTCCTTAAACTGTTCAGAAATCTTTTAGAAAATTTTGAAATCTTTTTGAATTTGATAAAAAAATTAATTTTTCCAAATAAAAAATCATTGTTTATTTTTTCAGGACTTTAAAAACGCATTTTTATTGTCTCAACACGATTCAAAATCATTACAATTTTTTATTTCGAATTCTTCAAAAATCCATATTTCGTTTTCAATGTTTTGAAATCTTTCTAAATTTTTAATTATTTTTGAAATTAGTTCTAAAATTTCAAATATCTTTTCAAGTTATTCGACTTGTTGGAAAAATTGTGCAAAAATGAGAAAATTGCTTTAACCTTTTCCAGTTTTCTTAAATAATTTTGGAAATCTTTTTAATATATTTGTATTGAGTTGAAACCTTTCAAAATTCTCAAAAAGCTAATAAACTTTTTCCTTAAATTTTCAAAAATGTTTTAAATGCTTTAAAATCGTTAAAATTTTTTAATTATTGTTAAATATCTTCAAAGCTTCTATAGATAATCCTCAAACTTACTCTAAATTTTTCTACAGTTTTTTTATTTTGCAAAATTGAAAAATTGGTCTTCAAAATCTTCTAAATTCCTTTTCAAAACCTCAGGAAATCAGTCAAAGATTTTGAAAGCATTTTTAAAAAATTATTTGTACGAATGAAACATCATTTGAAATTTTAATTAAAAAATTAAGAAATTTATATATATTTTTGATATATATTTTTAATTAAAAATATAATTTATCTTCACCTTTCGACATGGCGATTTTTGTCACATTTCCTAATTTGTTATTTTTTCATCGAAATTATTTTCATTTCATTACAGCAAATAATGTTTAAAGAGAAAATTATTTTTCCTAACTCGTACGCAAGTTTCGTGATGTAAACTTTTTTGATAAGAAGCATTGCACAAAAGGATTTCTTCACTTATGTCGAAAGATATCTTTTGATTGATGAAATTGGAATTCTGAAGCAAATTTTAAAATTATAAATTAAGAATAAAATTTCGAAAAATAATAAAAAATATAGCTATGAATAAATTGTAACAAACAAAGGACTTGAAAGTAACAATTTTTTCACAAATAAAAAATACAACATTATAAATAAATATATATATATATATATATAAAATAAATATTAAATAAATGTATTTTTTCATAATAATAATTATAATAAGCAATATCTGAAATATTCTTGGTGAGCGAAAGAATTTTATGTATATCGTATTGATTCTTTCGAAACTCGATCAGTGAAGGTATTCCTGGTTCTCGCATAAATGGGTAATTATAGTAATTAATTTTAGCCTTCAAACCAGTTTCTCACTGATAATGATAAAATTGACGAATTGCGAAAATTTGTGACATTCAAGAAAAATATAATTTTGCATAAAGAAGGGAAAAATTAACAACTAATAAAATTAACATGTAGAAGTTAAAAGTAAAAGGATTTCGTTTACTAAAATAGAATAATATATTATTTTTTCTATCAAATATAGAAAAATATATTTACTATATTTCACAGATTATTATACAAAGAAGTAATTCGACCCTGAGAAAAAAGATTGCTTCAATTAGAAAATAGTTTTCAAATAAAAAATTTATTATTCTGTAAATTTTTGCACGCATTGAAATTTTTTATTTTTTATAAACTTTAGTTAGTTATTTTTGGTATTATGATTGGAGAATAATTCTCAGATCGAATTTTCAATGTCTGTGATATTAGCAAATAATGAATAATTAATCATTGAAGAAAAATTACAAAAAAACTGTTTTTAATCGTTTGATATGACAGTTTGATTATAATTGCATGTTTTCATAATGTAGCTATTTTCAAAATTTACATAGTGTGCAAATAAATCATTTTTACGATGGATTTTTGTAAACACTATTCAATAATCAATTATCTAATAATCGCTAATACCAAAGGAATTAAAAATTATAATTTTTTTTTCGAAATCATTAAACATCTACATTTTATTTTAAATTTCTTGAAATCCGGACAAGTTTTAAATTATTTTTGAATCATTAAAAAACTTTTAAATAACTCTCAAACTTATTCGAATTTTATTAAAAATTTTGTTATCTTGCTAAATTGAAAATTTTTGATTTGAAATTTTTTATAATATTTTACGAAATTTTAGGAACTCATTTGAAATGTTTTGAAAGAATTGTCACTTCTCTTTCAGAATTAATTTTTCGAAATAAAAAATAATTTAAAATCATCTCATGAATAATAAGAAAACTTTTGTATTGTCTTGAAACTTTTCTAAATTTTTCCATTCTCTGAAAAACCTTTCAAAAATTTTCAAGAACTTCTAAATTTTTTGTTAGAAAATTTCAAAAATATAAATTTTGTTTGAAATTTTTTGAAATTTTTTAAATTTTTGCAGTTATTCCTTCATCTTTTTATGACTTTTAAATATCTCTAGCACTCACATACTTTTTTTTTTAAATCTTGTAATTTTTCAAAATTTGGAAATTTCTTTCTTGAAATCTTGTACGTTCTTTTTCAAAATTTGAGGAAATCATTGGAATTTTTTTAATTTTTAAAAGATTCAAATTATTTTCAAATATTTTTAAAACTTCTCAAACTCAGAAATATATTTTGTGATATTTTAGCTTTGCTGAAATTTGTTGCGATTCGGGAAAAAAAAATGGTTTCAAAACCTTCAAGATTCTTTTTTGACAAATTTTGAAATCTTCAAAACATGAAATCAATTCTTCACATACAGTGTGATAGTAAAATGTTGAAAACACAATTATTTCCGGGACGAGTCGAAAATCCCAAAAAATAAAGTTTTCGATACTGTGAAATTCACAGAAAATAAAATATTCGAAATATAAAATTGCCGAATAATAAAGTTCCCGACAAAAAATTTTCGAATTTGAACAACAGAAAAATTATTTTTTAATCAATATTAATTATTTATGAAAAAAGTAATGAAATATTTTAATCAAAAACAAATGTTATAATTATTAATGTATTTTCAAAAATTATTTTTATTTCAGAGTTGAAAAAATTAGGTAAAATAATAAACTGTTCGAAAATGAGAAGACATAAAATTTCAAAAAATAAAATAAAATTTCCGACACTGTAAAATGTCCAAAGAAGAAAATTCCTGAAATATAAAAATCCTGAATTAGAAATTTTCCGAACAGTTTATAATATTTCCGAATTTGGAAATTCCTGAATAATAAAATTCCCTTCAGAAAACTGCCGAATTATGAAATATTTGACACTGTAAAATTTTTTTGAGAAAATTCGCGAATTTCGGAAATTAAAAAATGGTATATTAATTTATCAAGAATACAACCGTCACACTAGACGTTTTCCAATACTATGCACATTTTCAAATAAAATCTATCATAACAAAAAAAATTCTCAATCAATGTTATTTTAAATTCAAGCAATATTTAAAAAAAAAGTTACACACTTGGAAAAAATGTTCTTTCATCAAAATATTACATTATTGTATTTTTGGGAAATAAATAATATTTATTCAAAAATAATTGTTTAAAATGTTTAAATTTGAGAATTTTCTAGTGTCGTGAATTTTACATGGTCGAAAAATTTTTTATTCTACAATTTTTTTGGGAATTGTATTATTCGGGAATTTTCAAAATCGGCGATATTATAAAATGTTTAGGAATTTCCTCATTCAGGATTGTTATATTTCGGATATTTTCTATTTCGAAAATTTTTTCGGGAAATTTACAGTGTCAGGAGTTGTTTTTTTCAGTCGTCCTTCGAATATTTTGGACGACTGAAAAATACAGAAAAATAAAATTCCTGACACTGTAAGATTCCTGAATTATAAAATTTCCGGATAATAAAATTCTCTTGTTAGAAAATTCTCGAATTTAAAAATTTCCGATTAATAAAATTCTCGGAAAATAAAATTTCCGAATAATACAATACCCAATTTAGAAAATTTCCGAATAATAAAGTTCCCGAATAGTTCATAATATTACTAAATTGGAAAATTCCCGACAGAAAATTGCCGAATAATAAAATATTTCGACTAGAAAATTCTCGAATTATAAATCTCCCGAATTTAAACAATTAAAAATGTTTAAAAAATTTTATTCATTTGTTGAGAATAAAATAATTAAATATTTTCATACAAAAATTATTTTTAATGTTTAGAGATTCTAAAATTATTTTAAAAATTTCAAATAATTATAATTGAAACAAAATTGTCATCCAGAAAGAAACTTTTTCAATAATTGTCACTACTAATTGGAAAAATAAATTTAGAAACATCAACGTGAAAAATATTTAATTATTGTATTTTAAATACATGAATAATAGAAAAAAATTTAATTTTCTGATTTTTCATTTCGGACATTTTATAATTCGT
>CAKNXH010051316.1:758-13233 GCA_932178445.1 Andricus quercusramuli | reverse complement strand
ATCTTTTTTAGTTCAAAATTCAACTATTTGGATGAAAATTGATTTTTGTTATACAAGTTAATCTTCTCGTTTGAAATTTCACTTCTTTGCTTGAAAATTCAAGTATTCCAGTTAAATATTCATAATTTTAGCTCAAAATTCATGACTTTCGTTGACATTTTTTCTGTGGAAATTTAATTTTTTCAACTGAAAAGTGGAAACCATACTTATGAATTTTTAACTAAAATGGTGAATTTTCAACTGAAATAGTTGAATTTTCA
Source organism: Andricus quercusramuli (assembly GCA_932178445.1). Classification (NCBI taxonomy): domain Eukaryota; kingdom Metazoa; phylum Arthropoda; class Insecta; order Hymenoptera; family Cynipidae; genus Andricus; species Andricus quercusramuli. Next base: position 12,973 of record CAKNXH010051316.1, on the reverse strand, counting down.
AGCAAAAAGGTGAATTTTTAAACAAGAAGATTAATTTTCAACTAAAAAAATCAATTTTCATCCAAATAGTTGAATTTTGAACTAAAAAAGATCATTTTTCAACCAAAAATCGAATAATTGGAATTTTGAGAAAAAATTAATTTTCCACCAAAAAAAAAACAACAAATTTTCAACCAAAGTCATGAATTTTGAAATAAAATGATGAATTTTAAACTAAAATGATGAATATTTAACTGGAATACGTGAATTTTCAACCAAAAAGATGAATTTTCATACTAGAAGATTAATTTTCTACCAAAAAAGCCGTATTCTCGACAAAATATATGAATTTTCAAGTAAATGATCGAATCTTCAAATAAAAAAAGATTCATCTTCAAAGAAACAGGTATATTTTTAACCAAACAGTTGGATCTTCAAGCAAAAAAGTAGATTTTTTAGAAGACAGATGAATTTTTAACCAACAAAAAATAATTTTCAATTAAGAACTTTTCTAAAATAACAAATGAATTTTCAAGCAAAAGGGATGTTCATAAAAGCAGTTAAATTTTTGCTCCAGAAGATAAATTTTTAACAAAATAGTTGAATTTTTAACTAGGATAGTTGAATTTTAAACGAAAAAAATTAATTTTAAACTAGAATGACGAATTTTTAATTAGAATATTGGAATTTTCAATCAAAAAGATGAAATTTCAAACAAGAATAATAATTTTCAAACAAAAAGATTCATCTCCTACCAAAAAAGACGATTTTTCAACAAAATAAATGAATTTTCAATTAAAATAGACAAATTTTTAATCAAATAGTATAATTTTGAACTAAAAAAGATCACTTTTCAACCAAAAATGAAATAAGTTAAATTTTCAGTTAAAAAAATGTATTTTAAATCATACTTATGAATTTTTTACTAAAATGGTGAATTTTTCAACTGGAATAGTTGAATTTTAAACAACAAAAATTAATTTTCAACCAAGAAGACTAATGTATACCAAAAAAAAGACGAATTTTCAACAAAATATTTGAATTTTCTATTTTAGAAAATGTCAACAAAAATTGAATAGTTAAAATTTCAGTTAAAAAAAAAAGGTTCATCCAAAGGGATGCATTTTAAACTAAGATGATGAAATAATCAATTAGAATAGTTATATTTGCAGTAAACAAAAATTTCAACTAAAAAAAAAAGTTTTGAAAAAATATTTATATTTTCAAAGTGGTGAATTTTCAACTAAGATGATGGAATATATATATATATATACATTTTCAGTTTACTAAATAATAATTTTCGACCCAAAAAATTAGTTAAAAAAAATATTTACATTTTCAAATAAAAAGTTGAATTTTCAAGCTATAAAGGCGATTTTTTTTTAGAAAATAGTTGAATTTTCTACACAAAAATTAATTAAGAAAAAAAAGATTAATTTTCAATCCAAAAAGACGAATGTTCAACAAAATAGTTGAATTAACGACCAAAAAAGATGACTTTTCAAGAAAATAATTGAATTTTTAATAAAATTATTGAATTTTCAACTAAAACGATCAATTCTCAACCAAGAACGGAATAGTTGAATTTTCAGTTAAAAGAATTAATTTTCAATCAAAAAAATAATTTTCAACAAAACATTTCATCTTTCAACCAAAAAAGATGAATTCTCAATGAAAAATTGAATTATTGAATTTTCAACGTAAAACGATTAATTCCCAACCAAAAATGGAATAGTTAAATTTTTAGTTCAACCAATAAAATTAATTTTTAATAAAGTAATTTAACTTTCAACCAAGTAGTTGTACTTTTTATGAAAAAAGATGACTTTTCAATTAAAAAGTTGAATTTTCAACAAAATAATTTAGTTGTCAACCAAACATAATATTTAACCAAAAGAGATCAATTCTGAACCAAATACATAATAGTAGTCTTTTCAACCAAAAATAATTAACTTTGAAGAAAAATCAGTTAAATTATCTTATTGCGAAAAAACAAGAAAAAGGTGAAGTTTCTTGAAAATAGGGGAAAAATGAGGAATCTTTAAAATTAATGTGGACTTTTTCTTTAAAAAAGTGACTATGGTGACTTTTTCTTTAAAAAAAAGGCTGAAAATGGACTTAAATAAAAAAAAATGACTAAAAGTGACAAGTGTTATTAGTGGCATTTTTGTCAAAATAGTGGCATCGCTGGAAAAAGTGACAAATAGTGACAATAGTGGAGTGAGTCCAAGCCTTGATATCCATATAATTCAATTTAATTACATTAGCCTTGATTAGTTTCCAACTGACAAACCAGAAACACTTAGACTCCTTTGTTCAACGACCAACGGTTCCCTGTTGCAGCTTCTTTAATTTGGAACCATTAACACCTCGAAGATAAGATCTTTCATAAAAGATTTGAATTCTCCAAGAAATTCTTTATATATCTAGTAAAAAAAAAAAAATAAAAATAAGTGAAAATCTGATTTTGAAACTGCTAATAAAGTTCAAACTCTTTCGCTAAATCATTTTAAAACCCATTTTCTTGGTCTTGAAACCTTTGAAATTTGTTGAAATCTTTTGAAATTTTTATGAAATCTTTGAAATATTTCTGAAAGCTTTCTTTAATCTTTGTTTGTGAAATCTTTCGTATTCGTTTGAAGTCATCAAAATCTTTGAAATTATTTAAAATATTTGAAATGTTTTGAAACCTTTAGAATTCTTGCATTATTTTGATATCTTTATGAAATTTCTATGAAATCTTTATGAAATCTTTTGACAGTTTTAAAATCTTTGGAAATGTTCGAAATCTTTGTGAAATCTTTGAAATCTGGTGTATATGCCTTTTTCAAATCTTTGAAATCCTTGCAATCTTTATGAAATGTTCGAAATCTTGGGGAATTTGTTGTGAAATTTTTTAAATCTTTATCAAACCTTTTTAAATATTTGTGAAATTTTTCTTACATCTTTGTTTGTGAAATCGTTTTCATTTGTTGAAATCAGTGAATTAATAGTGAAGTCTTTCCAAATCTTCTAAAATGTTTTTAAACCTTTTGGAATCATTTCAAATCTTCGAAATATTTTAAAATCTTAGAAATCTGATGTACTGTAAACGTTTTCAAATCTTTGAAATCCTTTAAATTGATTTAAAATGCTCAAAATCCTTTTAAATATTATAAAATCTTTGAAATATTTGAAAACCTTTCGAAACTGAATTAAAATCGAAATTTTCAACTAATAATTTTTATAATTTGTAAGTTGAATGTCACAAAAAAATGTATACTTGTAACATTCCATATTAGCGGATACGAAATTAAAAACTTATAGAATTATTCACAATATCAGGGTGGCGATTCGGCGGACGATTTCAAATTTCCGGTCATTTCTCGGCCAAGCTTTAATTCAAAAAAAAAAAAAAAAAGTTGTCAACAAAATAATTAAACTTTCAACCGGAGTGATGAATTTTCAAATAAAATTATGAATCTTCAACTAGAATAGATAGATTTTAAGCCAAAAAGATGAATTTTCTACTAAAACGATGAATACTTAACTGCAAAAATTGAATTTTCAACCAAACAGATGAATTTTTAAACAAGATTAATTTTCAAATGAAAAGAATAGTAACATTTTTAGTTAAAAAAATTAATTTTAGCCCAAACATAAGAGTTTCCAACTAAAGCAATGAATCTTCAACTAAAATAGTTGATTTTTAAACCAGAAAGACGAATTTTCAACTAAAAAATGATGAATTTCTAAACAAGAAGATTAATTTTCAAATAAAAAGATTAATTTTTCACCAAAAAATGCAATTTATTAACAAAATACATACATTTTTAACGAAATAATTTACTTTTTAATTAAAAAAGACAAACAAAGGGAAAAAAGTTTTCAATTAAACATCTCATTTTTCAATGAAAGAAATGAATTTTTAATTAAAACGATGAATCTTAAAAAAAAAATTTAACAAAAGAATGTAACTTTCAGCCAAATAATTTTATTTCCAACCCAAAAGATGAATATGTAATAGAAATGATAAATATTTAACTGGGATACTTGAATTTTTAACTTTCAAATAAAAAGATAACTTTTTACAAAAAATATAATTTTTCTAACAAAATACATGAATTTTGAACGAAATAGTTGAATTTTCACAAAAAAAAAAAGATAAATTTATTTTTAACAAAGTAGTTACATATTCAACCAGAGAAGAATTTTAAATTAAAATGATGAATCTTCAACTTTTCTAAATTGACCAAAATTATTAAAATAATGAAAACTTGAATTTTGCTACGATCAGAAGTAAATTCCCGGTTTTTTAAATTAAATTCCCGGTCATTTACTGGTCTTTTCCGGTCAAGTCGCCACCCTAAATATTTAAATTTAATGCTAGATTTTTAAACTAAAAAAACCAAGCATAAATATTAAAATTATATTAATTGCATTCATTAGTTGGTTATTTATTTTTATTTAAAATTCATTATTAATATGTATGAATGTGAATTCATGAATTAGTTGAATAGAATCGAATATTTTCAAGATTAAGAATCTTTTAAAATACCCTAAAATTTTTCAAATCCATCGAAGTCCCTTCAATCTTTTTTAAGCTCTTGAAAATTCCTTAAAATTTTAAAAGTTGTCCTAAAATCTTTTACAACTTTTGTAATCTCTTTAAAATATTGAAATATAATAAAAAATCCATGGAATTTTTTCAAATACTCTTGAATATGAGTTGTTTAAACTTTTGGAAAATAATAAAATAAATCAATCTTTTAAAATACCTTTAAATATTTCAAATCTTTTGTAATCCCTTTAAAATACTGGCATCTAATAAAAAATCATTGGAATTTTTTTAAATACCCTTAAATATTTAAAATCCTTTCAAATCTTTGAAAAAAATGAATGTTAACAATTTTTTTAAATTCTTCAAAGTCTGTGCATTTCAATCTATAAAATAATTTTTGTAAATCTTATTCAGAATCCTCAATATTAACTCAATTGAGTTGAAACTCAACATTTCTCTTCGCAATTAGCCATAGAATACGAATAAAATATCACTTTTGAAATATCACTCCCATAAGTCTGTTTTATAGGGTCCCAAAGAAACCCCATAAGTGAAAAAATGGGTTTTGCGAGTTTTTGGCGATACTTCTGATTTTCTTGTGGTTTTTTTTAATGGAATTGTTTCTAATACATAAAATATGACTTTATACTGAAAATTATAATTTTAATGAATTGTTTAAACAATTTATTATTGATTTTAGCAATTTTCTCATAGAATGTATTTAGAAAGACGCGGTTTTTTCACAAATATTCCATTTTTTGTCCAATTTTTAATTAGAGGGAAGGGATAGTTCATCACTGTTAACAATAGTGATTGTTTAAACAATTTATTATAATTATGAATAATATTATATTTGAATAATGCTAGAAAGATGCGGTTTTTTTCTGGCTTTTTGTCCAATTTTCATCTGTAGTGAAGTAATAATAAATTCAAGTTAACAAAATAATTGTTTAAACAATTTATTATACTTATTAATAATATTATATTTGAATAATGCTGAAAAAATGCGTTTTTTTTAAATTTCTGATTTTTTGTCCTCTTTTCATTCGGAGTGAAGTAATAATGAATTCAAGTTAACGTCATTAGGCGTGACTCAATAATTAATTATATTGAGCAAAAATAATTGTTCAAACAAATTATTATTGTTTATGACTATCTTCGTCTATATCAATTGCGCCTGATAGTTGCGGTTTTTCGGCTATGTTTACTTTTCTGTCCTTTTTTCACTTAGTGAGCTAATAATTAATTAAATTCAACAAAAAAGTTGTTTGAACAATTTAATATTGATTTCTGCCTTTCATGTAAAATAGATTTTTTTCTCTAAATCAATTTTTTCAGCATTGTGAAAAGAGCAAAAAAAATTCACTTAAAGTCTTAAAACAACAATACCTTTCGGAAAATCATTTTTGTTGTGGCTGACTTATTACTTGTTCATAAATAAAAAGGAGATGCAAAGTTTTCTTCGGGACCCTATAAAACAGACTTATGGGGGTGATATTTAAAAAGTGATATTTTACTCGTATTCTATGGCTAATTGCAAAAAGAAATGTTGAGTTTCAACTCGATTGAGATAATATTGAGGATTCTGAATAAGATTTACAAAAACGTCTTTTTTTCTTATGGGAAATACATGTTAAACTTCATGGGGCTTGCGCCACCCCTAAATATCATTTTTTTTTTCAAAACAAAAAATTTATTTATTTTTATTTATTCATTTATTTATTTTTGTGCGGATTCGGACAAATTTGAGGGGTGTCCCCATAAAAATTCGAAAAAAAGTTTTTTGGACCACCCTAATGAGCAGTCAGTCCGAGGGCTGTCTTTATCTTCGAGGCGTCAAGTTGATTACGTTCTTTTTGAAGAGACTCACCATCGATCGTCAGCGCTACTGTGTCCGCTGCTGCTGCTGGTCATGGTACCCTCCAGGGGAAACCGTGGATCGTTGAACGACCTCGAACTTGAACCGGTCCCGTACCCAGAGCTGTTGCTGGATCTTGGTGGGCTGAAGGACCTGTCGTACCTTTTCTGGTGGGACATTGCTGTTTGTTGTGTGGGAGTATTATCGGGACTTGTCACGTTCTCGTACTCCCCTTCGTAGTTCCCCGACAGGTACTGACAATTCTGCAAAGGACAGCCTCTGAAAAATATCGTCAAAGGAGAACATTAAATATCGCAGAGATCACAGTGCAAAGGGAGCTCAAAAAAGGGGAAATAGGGTGATTTTCTCACGCAAAAGGGGAAAATAGGGGAAAGATTAAACATTTATTTTCATATGTCGAAAATAAAAAACAATCGTTCTGTATGAAATATTACATTTTTAAATAATTTTTCAATAATTTCGGCTATTAAAGATTTATTTTCAAAAATTGGATATACTTAGATCATTGGGAATCCATCCAGAGTGATATAAAAAGGTCCGGCAAAAAAAAAATCAGTTAAATACAACATTTTCATATGTTTAACATCGTTCTCATAAATATTTCTTAATAAGATTTATCATATCATCCTTACTATAATTAATACTTTCAATGTAAATTTAAAACTAAACTCTTCAGTAGAGCGACATCCAAAACAAATACAGAAAAAAATTTGAAATCGGTTAATATCTTCTGCTCTCTTTCTTAAATTTACAATTAAACATTTTTTTCATTACAAAAAAAATGCCGTATTTAACATTTTTTGAAGATATACAAAAACATATACAAAAACATGTATATTAAATGTGTGCATATGACTCAGTCCAAAAAACATGTTCTTACATATTTTCAAAAAAATTGTGTTATAACTGAGCAAGAAATTTGTTTTTAAATTTCGCAATTTTGAATTTTAAACAAATAAGATAATTTTTAAACAAAACAGTTAAATTGTTGAATAAAGAACATCAGTCTTAATAAAAAATCGAATAGTTACATTTTCGTTTCAAAAAATTAAGTTTCAATTGAAAAAACCGAATCTTCTCCCAAATTGTTTAATTAAGAAGCCTGAAAGAAGAATTTTCTACAATGCAGTTGATTTTTTAAAACGAAAATATAAATTTTTAATTAAAAAGTTAATTTTCAACCAAACATTCAAATTTTTAGTTGCAAAGCATAATTTTTAACAAACAAACAAAAATTTTAACTAAAACGATTAATTTTTAACTCAAAAATGAATTTTTAACAAAGTAGTTCAAAATTCGACCAATTAGTTGAAACCTCTACTAAACTATTGAATTTTCCAGAGAAAATACAAATTTTCTACAAAACAGTTGAATCTTTAATCCAAAAACGCGAATTTTTAACAAGAGTTAAGTTTTTAACCAAAAAAGATATTTTAGTCAATAAAGAAAAAAAAATGTATTCAAAATGTCGAATTTTCAAGCAAGAAGATCATTTTTCTACAAAAAAGGACGAATTTTTAACAAATTACATACATTTTTAGCCCAATATTTGAATTTTCAAAATAAAAAAGATCAACTTTCAATCAAAAATGGAATTGCTACATTTTCATTTCAAGAAACTAATTTTCAAATGGAGACAAAAAAGAATTTTCTACCAAATTATTGAATTTTTTAGCTAAAGAAAGAACTTTCTACAATACATTCGAATTTTTAACTCAAAAATTGCAATTTTCAGTTAAAAAAATGAATTTTCAACAAAGTAGTTTGATTTTCAAGCAAAAAGACCAATAAAATTTTTTCAGAAAAATGAGATAATTTTTGAATAAAATAGTGAAATTGTTGAATTAAGAATATCAGTGTCTAACCAAAAATCGAATAGTTACATTTTCGTTTCAAAAAATTAATTTTCAATGGAAACAACTGAATTTTCGCCCAAATGGTTGAATGTTGAAGCTTGAAAGAAGAATTTTCTACAATGCAGTTGATTTTTCAACGCAAAAATATAAATTTTCAATTAAAAAGTTAATTTTCAACCAAAAATTAAAAATTTTGGTTAAAAACCCTAGTTTTTAACAACAAAAAAAACTTCAACTGAAATGATGAATTTTTAACAAAGTAGTTCAGAATTCGACCAATTAGTTGAATTCTCTACCAAACTATTGAATTTATCAGAGAAAATTCAAATTTTCTACAAAAACAGTTGAATCTTTAATCCGGAAACACGAATTTTCAACAAGAGTTGAGTTTTCAACCAAAAACGATTTTTTAGTCAATAAAGAAAAAAAATTTCAAAATAAAAAAAAAATTTTTGAACAAAAAATGGAATTTCTACATTTTCATTTAAAGAAACTAATTCTCAAATCAAAAAACCAATTTTCTACCAAATTATTGGATTTTTGAGCAAAAAAACAAGAACTTTCTACAATATATTCGAATTTTTTTAATCAAAAATATAAGTTTTCAATACAAAAAATAATTTTCAATCAAAAATTGCAATTTTCAGTTTGAAAAAATTAATTTTTAAGAAAGTAGTTTGATTTTCAACCAAAAAGACAGCTTTTCAACAAAATAATTATATTTGTAACCAAATAGTTACATTTTTTACCAACTTTCCGCCAGAAAATATAAATTTTGAACGAAATTTGAACTTGCAACAAAATAGTTGAATTTCCGAATATATTCCATTTTTCAATTAAGTATTTAACTTTGTAAATTTCAACTAAAATTTGCTACTCTTCTAATACTCGTTTAAAAAGTACTGTATATTTTGTGAATGTTCCAATTTTATATTCGATAATAACTTCTGTCTCCAGTTTTCACATTTTCAACTTTCTTTAAAATGTTTCACCTTCAAATTTTTTTAAGAACATTTATTTTTAATGATCTGCACTTGAAACGTCTACGTTATTTATTCATAAATAATTTATTCAAGTACTATAATTGCTTCAATTATTATTAAATAATGGGTACAATTTCAAATATCGTATATTTAAAGAGAAAAGGGGAAAAAGGGGAAGTTTTTTGAGAATAAGGGGAAAAAGGGAAATGTTAAGAAAAAAGGGGAAACTAAGAAAAAAGGGGGAAGACTGTCCAGCCTGTCATTTTCAAAATTCCCGCATTTGCCCTTACTCATTTTTCATTTCCCCTAATGATGCAAAATTTATTTATTTTTTTTCAAAATAAATCCAACAGTCCGAAGATCTATTTATTTCAAACTATTTCAGACCTCTATAGTATTTAGACCGAAAAAATGACTCATTTCTAACTCAAAAAGTGAATAAAAGTGACTAATTTACATTAATAATGTCGCTAATGTTCCTCTGAATTGAAAAAGAACTCAAATTATTTGAAAAAATTTGCTTAAATTCAAAAAATTCCATTGATTCCAAAGAATTTTATAAAAGTCATACAAATTCAATGTAAATTACAAAAAATGCTAAATATAGAAAAATTCATTGCATTCAGTAAGTTTAAAACGAGTTTAGAAAAATGCAATGGAATTCAAAACAATTTGATAAAATGTCGAAGAATTCAAGGTGATTTTAAATCACTTCAAAATGAATTAAACAAAAACTAAAAAAATTGTTTAGATCCAGTGAATTTAAAAAAATGCAAGTGAATAAAAAAAATTAAGAGAATTCCAAAGAATTGGAAAATCATTGGAATCTTTCGAAATTCTAAGAAATTCTTAACAACCAAATTACAATTTTTTGAAATTCGTAAAAATCGTTAAAATCCTTAAAAATCCATTGAAATTTTTTCAACTCTTGAAAACGCCTCTTTAATAATTATTAAAATCAATACAACATTTCTAGGGATTTATTAAAAGTCCCTCAAATATTTCAGATCTTTTGAAATCTTTCAAAATTCTTTAAAACACCTTAAAGCTCCTGGAAATCCTTGCAATTAAAAAAAAAGACTCGTAAATTATTCAAATTCTTTGCAGTCCCTTCAAATGATTGAAATCTATTAAAAATTCCACGGAATCTTTCAAAATACTTTTAAATATTTCAAATCCTTCAAAAACCCTTCAAACTTTTTTAAGCTTTTGAAAATTCCTCAAAATTTTAAAAGCCGCCCCAAAATCTTTAAAATCCTTTGTAATGCATTCAAAATATTGAAATCTATTCAAAAATCCTTAGAGTTTTTTAAAATACCCTAAATATTTCAAATACTCTCAAATCTTTTTAAATCCCTTTAAACTTTTTAAAGCTCTTAAAAATTATTTGCAATTTTTTAAAGTTGCCCTAAAATCTTTAAAATCTATTAAAATATCTTCAAATTATTGAAATTTACATAGAATTTCCTGGAAACTTTTAAAATACCCAAAAAAATTTCAAATCCTTCAAAATCTGTTGAAATCTCTTCAAATTATTGCAATTTATTAAGAGTTCCTTGGAATCTTTTAAAATACTATAAAATATTTCAAATCCTTTGAACTCCCTTCAAACTTTTTCAAGCTTTTGAAAATTCCTCAAAATTTTAAAAGTCGCCCCAAAATCTTTAAAATCCTTTGTAATTCATTCAAAATATTGAAATCTATTTTAAAATCCTTGGAGTTTTTTTAAAATACCGTTAAATATTTCAAATCCTTTCAAATCTTTTAGAATCCCTTGAAATTTTTAAAGCTCTTACAAATTTTTTGGAATTTTTAAAAGTTACCCTGAAATCTTTAAAATATGTTAAAATCTCTTTAAATTTTTGAAATTTCTTTAACATTTCTTGGAAAGTTTGAAAATGCCCAAAAATATTTCTAATCCTTTGAAATCCCTTCAAACTTTTTTAAGCTCATGAAAATTCCTCAAAATTTCAAACGCGACCCTAAATTCTTTAAAATCCTTTGTAATCCCTTCAAAATATTGTAGGCCATCAAAAAATTCTTGGATTTTTTTTAAATACCCTTAAATATTTCAAATAATTTCAAATCTTTTACTTCAAACCTTTTGAATTTCTTATAAATTCCTGGGCATTTTTTTTAAGTTACCCTAAAATTTTTTTAAACTGTTAAAATCTCTTCAAATTATTTAAATCTATTAAAAATTCCTTGGAAAATTTTGAATGTCCAAAAATATTTCAAATCCTTTGAAATTTTTAAAAATTCTTTAAAACTTTTTAAAGCTCTTGAAAATTCCTTCGAATTAAAAAAATACTCGTAAATCATTCAAATTCTTTGTATTCCCTTCAAATGATTGAAATTTATTAAAAATTCCCAAGAATCTTTTAAAATACCCTAAAATATTTCAAATCCTTTGAAATCCCTTCAAACATTTTTAAGCTCTTGAAAATTCCTCAAAATTTCAAACGCTACCCTAAAATCTTTAAAATTCTTTGTAATCCCTTCAAAATATTGTAGGCCATCAAAAAATTCTTGGAATTTTTTTAAATGCCCTTAAATATTGCAAATCTTTTCAAATCTTTTACTTGAAACTTTTTTAAGTTCTTATAAATTCCTGAGAATTTTTGAAAGTTACCCTAAAATTTTAAACATCTGTCAAAATCTCTTCAAATTATTGTAATCTATTAAACATTCATTGGAAAAATTTTAAATAACCAAAAATATTTCAAATTCCTTTCAAATCATTCAAAATTCTTTGAAACTTTTTAAAGCTCTTGCAAATTCCTTGGAATTTAAAAAAATACTCTAAAATACTTCAAATCTTTTCAAATCATTTGAAATTCCTTGAAACTTTGAATTTTTTAAGCTACCCTGAATAATTTATAATACTTTGGGATTTTTTTTAATCACTGAAACTAACTAAAAAATCCTTGGAATCTTTGAAAATACCCCAAAATATTTCAAATCCTTCGGATTACCTT